>CM035174.1:90543880-90686170 GCA_020205615.1 Panax quinquefolius | reverse complement strand
TTAAATATAAAGTTTGCTTTTGGAGACATAACATTGCTTGGTATGGAAGAAGACCACTCAAAAAAGAACTGAAGAAGATATTATTTTGGTTACTGAAAAGATGAGTGCACAAAAATCTTGAATTTACTATTAGTTTTTGTTTCAAGTTTTAAGATGTTTGGCATCATCTAATTGCTTTTCGTTTTTTTTAAACTAATTAGTTTTTTATAGATAATTAAGTTGTTGTGATATGTAAATAATGAATAGAATATCATAGAATATCATGGGTTGTTGTCATTCTCAATACCCTAATTAAATATAAAGTTTGCTTTTTGGAGACATAACATTGCTTGGTATGGAAGAAGACCACTCAAAAAAGAACCGAAGAAGATATTATTTTGGTTGCTGAAAAGATGAGTGCACAAAAATCTTGAATTTACTATTCGTTTTTGTTTCAAGTTTTAAGATGTTAGGCATCATCTAATTGCTTTTTCGTTTTTTTAAACTAAATGATTTTAATATTATTATACAATGGCAAAAGTGAATTGCATTTGGTGGACCACTTCATAATTCCCATATCCACATATAGTTTATGAAAGGAATTAGGTAGTGTCTTGATGTTTTAGGCATTAGTAAGTCAGAATATAGTGTTCTCAAATTTGCCACTTTGAGGAGAGATGGGGCAAAAGTTTCCTTAAGGAGGCAATTGTTAAAAGAATACATGAAGAAGAAGATTGATCGGACTTTTGTCAAGTGCAGATCCAACCTGATACTTCATGTTAATAGTTAATACCCTCTTTGAGGCTTATGCACCCTTTTTTGTATTCGCACACTTTCTATTTGTCCACTAACATGCAAAGCCCTCTTTAATCCTTTGGAAAATCCACTCAAAACTATCAAAAGTTTTCTTTCGGTGAGGTGTAGTTCTGGCTTAACTAAGATGTTTGTTGTTACGTTGATATCTGATTCTTGGAAATGGTATAAGAAAACAAACAAATTAAAACAACGATCTCTTTAAAAGCTCGGATGAAGGAACACTTTGAAATTACTATTTTAGTAGCTTCACTAAAATTAGTTTCGCATAGATAATTAAGTTGTCGTGATATGTAAATAATAAATAGAATATCATAGAATATCATGGGTTGTTGTCATTCTCAATACCCTAATCATATATAAAGTTTGCTTTTTGGAGACATAACATTGCTTGGTATGGAAGAAGACCACTCAAAAAAGAACCGAATAAGAGAGATTATTTTGGTTGCTGAAAAGATGATTGCACAAAAATCTTGAATTTACTATTAGTTTTTGTTTCAAGTTTTAAGATGTTAGGAGCTCAAGTTGAGACACATCACATGGTTTCAGATTTTGAAACATATAAAAAATTTAACAATTACATAATGAGGACCTAATCACCATTATAGCGGGACCTAATATGATCGTGATAATAACAAAATCACCAAATTTATGGAGAAAATCGGACGTAATTGCTTTTCGTTTTAAGATGTTTGGCATCATCAATTTAATTAAGAAATTGATATTAAAAAGGAAAGTGCATAACTAGTTTTTCAGTAGAATTAAAATCAAATTTGTTTTTTTTTAATTATATAGTGATTATGATATGAACCGAATAACAAATGCTTTGTAGATAAAAATTTAAATTTTTTTTTTAAAATATGTTAGCTGATGACATCACACATGGTTTCTATGAAACATATAAAAATGTATTGTAGATTATCAACTAATAACTGATAATTAAAAATACAAATTTTGCCATATTATTTTGTAAGTCATTTTTTTATAATATTTACCAATTTTATAGCAATAAATTCACGAAAGGAAATGCATAACTAGAGAGAAGAATTAGAATCAAATTTGTTTTTTTGTTATATAGTTAATAATGAGAGAGAAAAATGCTTTGTAGATAAAAATTTAAAATTTAAAAAATAGTTATGATGACAGATATATATGATGTATTTTTTTTTTGCTCAAAATAATGCCATTGTAGAAATGGAATGTTTACCATCAATCAAAGGAATCTTAAATCGGATTTCTTATTAGTAAGATGTTGATGAAAGTAGTCTATCTGGAACGTAAGCAAAAGCACATTCTCCCTTAGCTTTTCCGTTTTATTTCCTTATTTCTTCAAAGATCTCCTTCTATTCCTAATTTGTAATTTGTCATTAATTCCTAATTTGTCATTATTTTATGTTATCAAGTTAGGCAACACACTATCACTATTAGCTTCTTAGCAAATATTAGGAAAAACTTCAAACATAAAATTATCCTTAAAAGTTATCGTTTTAATTATGTAACTAAAAAATGAGTGAATTAAATAAATTTGCATCAATTTGAAAATTTAATATACATCATCATTTGACTACAAAAATAAATTATATCTCTAATTTTAAACAGATTTGAGTATATAAAAAAAAATAGATTTAGAAGTACGAGTAGTATTAAGGTAGAGTTACATAATGATTTATAAAAATATTATTAACAAAGCGGAGGAGTATTATAATGAAGAAGTAGCTCAACCCTAAAATTTTGAAAGAAAAGTAGATGAAATTGAAACAATTAAGATTATTATTCTCTAAAATAAAGGAATTATTTATTTTGGAAACAAGACAAGACACACACATACTATAATACTCCTTTTTGCCACCTTATTGCATATATATATTTTCAAGACATATCTTATTCTTTATCTTACTTAGGATGTCGTTAGTAGTATTCTTAGATCTATCTTTTGGGACCAATTGTAGAGAGGTTGAGTAAGTCAATTGACATGTAGGAGAGCGCGTTTTCTCCTTTGGTTGGCGATTGCTTTGATTAAGCATGTCTCTCTAGCATCCCAATTTATTATTTGTCCTTTTTCAAAGTTAGCGGTCAATGTGGTTTATTTTCTAGAGAACTTTGTGTGTCATTTTGTGGTAAGGGAATGAGGTAGGGAATGGTGAATGGTCATTTGATCTCATGGAAGAAGGTTTTGTGCCTATTATTAATGGGGATCGAGGCTTGGTAAGTTGGTGTTCAAGAACATTTCGCTTTGCAAGTGAAATGGTTCTGATAATTTCCTTTGGAATCGATTCATTATGGAATAAGGTGATTAAAAAAGTGGCCATTTTAAAAATCGATTCATTGGGGATGGTCCTTCATTTGGTTTCTAGAGGATACTTGGATAGTGATGTTACTTCCTTTCCAATCGGTCCTCTATCATTATCGCCATCTTTGTTTCATAATGCATCCATCTTTTGTGTGATGAAATTCACTTTTTAGCTTGATCATCCGATTCTCCAATAATTATATGATAAGTTTAATTACTCTATTCATTTGCAGAAGCGAGTTCATAAGAATTCCTTCTATTGTTCATTTAGATGCTTTAATAAGAAAAGTTAACTTTGAACCCAAGAAAGTCCATGGTCTTAAAACATACTTTTGGGTTTTTGTGGTTGGGTGAAGTTTAGGAGTTTTTCAAGAAATAGTTTGAAATTTGATTTCCATGATTTGGGTTTATTGTATATTAAAGTGTTTTAAGAGGTAAATTAGAGGGAGGTACTATTTTCTCAAAGAAAAGGCTATGATCTTGAAGTTGAGTTATTTTTGCAATGATTTGGGTTAATTGTGATTTTGCAATGTATCAACAGTAAAATAATGGAGGTTTTGTTTAATCTATTTTAACTATGCACAAAAAATCTTTTTTGTGCATCTACATGGGCATATCATCACCGATGTTTATAACATAAATTATATACAAAAAATTATGCATAAACACTATAAAAAGGAGAAGGTAAAAATTGGGCATGTGTGTGTTGTGTGATTGTACTTGCAGGTGGCTCAGTTAACACATTATTCTTTTATAATTAGCCATGTTATGAATTCATTTTTTACTTTGCATCGAAATATTGGTAAATGAATTTCGGTCTAATAGCCTAGAAGTAAACCAAGCTTTTATTAACCACACTTTTGATTGGAGATGATAGAACTCTAATGAGGTTTTTGTGGTTAATTAACAATCTCAGGGAGGTTACCCTTTGTTAGTTCATCGTCAAATTATATTGTGGTCTAAAAAGGGTCAAGTCAAAAGGATATTTCTACCTACTAGCAATATAAAACCCTTATTACGTAAAATGGCAGTTTAGTCGATGTCAGTGATAGCCATTAGGTACAACAGAGGAGGTTTTCTTTTTAAAGGTGGGTTTTCCATATCATCTTCTGTTTTCTTTTTAAAGTTGGGTTTTCCATAGAATTTAATTTTATAGTTCAGACATTTTAAGTTCAAGATAAAACATCCACTCTGATAGAATCCTTATCAGAATTAAAACCGTAAAGCACATAGGTATTCGTATATCTTTGGAACTTTAAAGTTTCACCATCTTTCTAAAAAAGTCAAGCCGCTTACTATTCAATCAAACAAAAGACCAAAAAGTTATTGAGACTTTGTAATCAAAATTTACCCATACAAACCACTTAAATTATAAGGTAAAATCTTCTGCAGGAAACTGTAGAACTGATTGAAGTGGCTAAAGTAAAAAGTGCAAGGTGCTTAATTTGAATGGACACCCAAGAAAACTAACCTCCAGTTGGTCACGTAGCCTTCACTGAACTTCCATTTGAACTCATGAAAGCCTCGAACGTGGTAGCCACTGCTCAAAATATGTAAAGCAAATAAAAATATTACTCAAGAAAGCTAGATGACCCTTTTTGATAGAAAGTTTAAAAGATATTTGAATGGGTCTTTCTTTTTGTTCAGATATTGTGTTTGCATTTGTATTCTAGGGTCTCTGAGTGATTTATGGTTATTGTTTTGACTAGCTCATCGATAAAAATCCTAACCTGTACCAAGTGGACTGTACCGACACCACATGTTTGTTAAAAGTCCCAAGTGGACTGTTTTGGCTAAAAAGAGAATTCTAGAGGAATTAAAGTTGGGGTTATATATGTACATCCTATATAATATGAGGAGAGGTGTTTTGACATATTAAATGGAAACGAAAAACAAAATTTTTTTGAGCTAAAACCGTAAGAGGGATTTTTATATGTCAAGCAATCTTTGGCCACTATTTTGAGTAGCCTAGAGATTCTGAAATAAAGTGGTTATACCTTTTAATTATAGTCTTACATATGATATACAACATATATAAAGTTTGTTGCAATTTGGTATATGAACTAAATTAAACAAGACCTCAAAGTGACCACGCGGGAGGGGGGAAAGAAGCTGTCACCAATGGCAAGAAGCTGCAGTACCAAAGCAAAAGAAAGAATAGCAATGGGATGAATGAGGCTGGGGGCTCTTTTGAGTTCTCAGTCGGAAGGGTTAAAACCGTCCCAAATAAGGCAACACATAGAATGTCCCTTCTAATATTCCACAGTAGGTTAATGTGTCCTTTATTCAATATTCAAAATTTAACAACACATGGATCAAAGATGTGGAAAATAAAATTACTTAAGGCAAAAAGGGGGGAAAAGAGACTCACGCCTTTCAATATTGCTTTTAAATTGTTGGTATCTGGGGTTTCTGAGAGAAAAGAATTGTTCTGATTTTTTGAGTTTAATATGGGTGTATTTAGAGTGACTTTTAATTTGATCGTTAATTTATTTAGTATATCCCGACTTTTAAATTATTATAATATTTAGTTGTTTCGACGCTTTTTTTTATTGTCTATAGACTATAGTGAATTAGTGATACATGCATATGAAATATATTCTTGATACATGCATTCAATTGGTTTTAGTTTCGATTGATCCAAAACTTTTTCTTTGGAATATATCCTTTAATATCAAAGATAATCATGTATACACATTTTAAATTATATTCTTGATCTTTTTTTCCCCTTTCTATAGTGACTATTTATCGTGTTTAATCAAAAGACATGAAAAGTTCAGATATTCAGGTTGGTTGTCTTGCACTAATGTGTTTGATTAACACACAAGACATACATAATATGTCCATTCCATTAACTAATAATAAGATATATGAATTTTGTCAAAAAACAACTAATAATGAGTAGTAGAATTATTAACTATTTTACATGGAAAGAGGAAAATTTTAGTTCATTAGACACCAACTATTTCGTATTGATTCATGTGATTGTGTACATGCTTTCTTTCCTAGAGTTTTCCCCGTTTATAAGCTGTTTTGTATAGATAGATTTGTCCCCCCCGATTATGGTAATGTTTGGTTAAAATTATTATTTAGATTATGATAGTATGAAAATTGGGACCAAATTTTTGTAGTGTGTAAGATCCTTTTAAATTAATGTCTCTCATTTGCATAAGTACTTGATAAGTTTAATATCTAATACTCCTACATATTAAGTAAACCGTATTTATTAGTTGTTATTACTACCTCCCTTTAAAATGACAATCGTACCCTTTATTGAAAATTAACTTATTTTTTTTCATGACACATTTATTCTATTTTAAACAATCATTTAACCTTCTTTTTAAAACAATCAATTCAGTAGTTAAATATTGTGAATTATTATTATTTTGAATGTGAAATATTTGTTTTAGTTGTGATAGATTTATATTATTAGTAATAAGAATATTCTTTTTCATCACTTAATTTGATTCGTTTCACACTAATACATTTTTTCAATAGCGAATATGAATCATGAGGTCACCCTGCCCACGGGACCTCCTTCTTATACTGTGTTTGGATATGTAAGTTCTTTTTCAGACTTAATGAAAATTGAACAATTAATATTCCTTTTTGAAATTTTTAACGTGTCTTTCAATTTGGGACAGGAGGATTATAATTTGCAATGCACGGTAAAATTATTTTCTTCTTTTATAGCAAACTTGCAATTTAATAGCTTTTTTTTATACTTTCTATATTTAACCTTCTTTTTCCTTTCTTTAATAGAGAGAGCATTATCGAAAAAAAAAGAATATTGGCATTATCATTCGAGAAGAATCGAATTGAATATTATGCGTAAGGCAAGATAAGATTAATTTTTCTTTTCTTAAGCTCATACTTTATTTTCCAAGACAAAACATCTTATATTTATACGCTGTCAGGAAAATCTAAGAAAACATCGAGCAAAAGGAAAAAGGAAGGAGTTTCAAAAAGGAAAAGAAAAAGAAAATCAACCCCCCAATTTGAATGTGGTAAGTATACAATATTCCAGACATTTACGTTAGTAGTTACAAATATTTGTTACACAAAGTCATTTAAACAAAATATTTGAACCTAATTTATTAATTAATCGGTACTAGACTTATCATAGTCAAGTGTGGTGCTTTAGTACTTGAAGGAAAGATGCTTTAGTACTTGAAGCAAAGATGATGAAGCAAAGATGATAATTTATTAACGAAACTATGCCTTCTTAGGTTTATAATTATACATCTTTTTAGGGTTTCAATAATAATATCCTTTACGAAAAGGCAAAAAACATATTGCATAGCGCTTTCGTGTGAAATACAAAACCAAGCAAACTGAATATATGCACCCTAATCCGAATAAATAGAAAACATTATTTTTTGCTCAAAAAAACACTACGACTTCTTCTCTTTACACTTAGATATCTATTGTTATTTGTAGGGATCCAATAAAAATATCCTTGACAAAGCTCCAATTCCTCGACGTAAAAAACGAGAAAGGATAATAATGGTGTCGTCGTCAATACATATTGCTTTCGGTAACTTTGCGTCGTGAAAGAGAGAAGCAAGCAAAAATAATACAATCTCAACCATATCCATTTCAACCAAGATTTTTCCCTGGTTTGATCCCTCAGCCATCCAAACGCATGCTTGACTTATGAGCAGGATTGTATCGCGATCAAGAATCATTTTTATCAAGATCCGTCGTTGTTAAAAAACTCGCGCCATCAATTCTAATCGAATTCCTCCGATTTTCGATTTTACCACCTCAAGGGTTACATTCAACTAACTCAAATTCAATGGGTGCGAAATCCTCCTTCCACCAAATAATATAAAGCATGTACATGACTCTCGTAACATATATATCATCTTCCATGCCTACATCACCAACTTTGGGGTTAGTTCAATGCAAATTATTTATAACTATATACCATAAGGAGTGTTACGATATATGTGAACTATTTGAAACAAGTTCATTTATTTTCTAGGTTATTACCAATTATTCAGTCAATCATTGATGAAGCTTGCGTACAAGAGGAGGCATTGCCTACAAATATAGCCCCTCTGCCGCATCCTATTTTAGGAAGACACTACCTCGATAAAATGAATATACAGTGTCCTCACTGCTCAGCATTGCATTGGAAAGCCGAAAAGTTATCAAATTCATCTGTTGACCGCCCTTTCTTCGGAACATGTTGTTTGCAAGGAAAGATTCGACTTC
Source organism: Panax quinquefolius (assembly GCA_020205615.1). Lineage (NCBI taxonomy): Eukaryota > Viridiplantae > Streptophyta > Magnoliopsida > Apiales > Araliaceae > Panax > Panax quinquefolius. The sequence continues at coordinate 90,677,868 of CM035174.1, read as the reverse complement.
CACAACTATTAACGCCTCCTCCAGAAATTCAATCATTATATGATGGCAATGATGATCAGTCAAAGTCCTTTCGAAGTTATACCCCGTCGCATAATAATGCCTAATGCTTTTACGAGCTTAGGTGTACATATGGATGATAGAGTGGTTCCTGGTAGGGGTCCCAACGCATTTACAATCCATGGGGAATTGCGACATCGGACAGGGTTACTACAACCTCCACCCGGTCAAGATCCAGTATATGCACAGTTGTACATTCACGATGCCGCAGTTGCTTTAGAATATCGTTCTCGAAGAAACCCGAATCTGCGAGAGGATGTCCTAAGAACAATCCAGGATAGTCTTTTGAGATACAACTCATTTTCGGGTAAGTTTAGACATGCAACTGCAATTTTAAGCATGGAACATTTGAACAATCGCGACATCCCAGCATACCTTCATTATAGTGCAGCAAAAGACCGTCGAACTCATAATTTACCCACGTCAGAGGAGGTTGCTGTCATATTACCTGGAGATGGTGCTGAATTCTCTGCGATGAGGGATATTATTGTACGGTTAAGAGGGAGTGACCGGTTGATGATGAGATAAATGAATGCCATCCAAATTTTATTTACCACTACATTCGTATTATTGTTGTTTCCAGTATGGTGAGCTTGGATGGGAACCAGATTTTAAGCAGTGGGATGTCAATCAAGGTAAAGCTTCATCAAAAAGACTTTACAATTGCAATATTATGGTTATCGTTTGTTTGAAAGACCTACCGAGTATTCAACTATCTTGAGGGGTGGAAGATTATTTCAAGAGTTTATTGTAGATGCATGGGCAATGCAACAGAGCGTAATCGATTAACATATTATAGGCTCAACCAACAAAAAATTACGATCGATCTATACCAAGATCGGTCGAGGTAGTTCTGATGGGTTAGAGGCTAATCAAGTTAGTAAAGCGAGTAGTTTTGCCTTTCTTTTTTTACGGGAGTCCAAGGCAAATGTTTGAAATCTTCCAAGATTCTATGGCCATAACTTCGGTATAACCAACAACACCGATATTTTCTTAACTATGACTGCAAATCCGAATTGGCCCGAGATAAAAGATGCACTGTTACCACATCAAACGTCAATTGACCGCCCAGACTTGGTGGCCCGCGTATTTGAATTGAAGCGACGAGCTTTGATGATGGAAATTGATAAGAAGAAAGTATTTGGTGCAAAGGTGGCACATGTTTTCACGATTGAATTCCAAAAGCGTGGGTTGCCGCACATGCATTTGCTAATATTTCTTCAAGGGTCTGATAAAATACGAACACGTGAACAGGTAAATCGAGCTGTGTGTGCCGAATTCCCCGATCTAATTTCTGATCCACTTTATATGAAATAAAGTTAAAACTTGCATGGTACATGGACCATGTGGTGTTCGAAATCTTAAATCACCATGTATGGAAGATGGTAAATGCACCAAGAGATATCCTAAATGTTGGGCAGAAGAAACTACAATGGGCGAAGATGGGTATCCGATATATCAAAGGCGCAATGACGGTCGAAAACATTCTCTAAGGTCTGGACATGAAGTTGATAATAGAGATGTTATACCATATAATTCATACCTCTCTAGATTGTTTAGTTGCCATATAAATGTGGAAGTTTGTGCAGGAGTAAGGTGCGTAAAGTATATCAATAAATACATCTACAAGGGTTACGATCGCACAACTTTGGTATTGGGGGCCGTAGATGAGATTAAGCAGTATATTGACTCAAGGTACATTGGGCCTACAGAGGCGGCATGGCGGATATTTGGATATCCTATGCATCAAGAGAGTCCCCTCGAGTTATATCGTCCGGTAGTTCACCAGAGAGGAAAACATCACGCGTCTGCTATAACCCTTACGAACCAATAAATTAATAATATTGAATGAAAGCAGAGGATCGCAGACAACTCTACTCTAACGAGATTTTTTGCATGATGTCGCTTCTACTAATGATTTAGCTCGAACTCTCACATACCAACAATTTCCAAAGCATTTCGTTTGGCAAAAAAAAAGAAAAAACAACTACGGACGAGAGAGACAAAGGGATTTGCAATCGGAAGAATGTATTTTGCCCGGTCAAATGAAGGTGAAAGGTTTTATATCTGCGTCTTTTGTTGGCGGTTGTAGAGGGACCTCAATCTTTTCAATGTTTAAGAAACAATTGATAATGTTGTACACCCCATATATAAGGTGCATGTATTGCAAAAGGCCTTTTGGAAGGCGATGAAGAATGGATTCAATGTCTTTAGAAGCATCAATAATGAGAACAGCTCTCAATTAAGAAGGTTGTTTTCTATTATCTTGACACAATGCTCTCCTTTAAATCCAGAAGCATTGTGGAACCAATTTTCTATGCATATTTGTAATGATTTATCACACAAAATAAATACATGTTATGGCATTGATGTTCCTACTAATGCTCAAATTTGTGATTATGGTTTATACCTTATTAATCTTTTTGCTTCAAGAGTGGGGAAGAGCTTATCGATTACCCACCAATGCCGCCGCCATATATGCTAATTGGAGAATTATCGTTGGCAATCGACTTATATGGGAACATAGGCAGTTACAACTTGAAGTTGATCAAATAAATGTCCAGCAAAACATTGATCTACTGAATGAGGGTCAGCTTATGGCTTATAATGCAATCATTTCATCATTTATGAAAATAGAGGAACAACCTTCTTTTTCGAGTGGGAAGTGCAGGAACCGGAAGACTTTTTTTTCTCTACAATACAATTGCAAAAAAAATGTCGTTCCTTATGCGATATAGTAATTACAAAGTAGCATCCTCTGGAATTGCTTACGGGTTGTTATATGGGGACGTCTCGCACATTCAACATTCTCGCATTCCACTTAACGTATTAGAAAATTCAGTTTGTGGATTCACGAAGCAATCATCACACTCGGAATTATTTCGGAAGGCTAGACTAATTATATGGGATGAGGTTCCAATGCAACATCGTCATTGTGTTGAAGCAGTTAATCGGACCTTACAAGACATTCGTGATAACTCCCAACCATTTGGAGGTGTTCTTTGTTGTTCTTGGGGAGATTTTTAGGCGATTCTTCTGTTATACCTAGAGGTCTTCGTGAGCATATAGTGGCAGCATCACTACGACGTTCTTTGCTTTGGAAAGATATACATGTCTTGACATTACAAGTTAACATGCGCTTACACGATGACCAATCGTTATTATTTGATTTCTCGGCTTTTCTTAATGAGGTTTGAGTATTTGTATCTTTATTCATATTGACATCTATATATCGTCCTGAATATTTGATAATTTACTAATACTTCATTATTGTGTAGATTGGGTCTAACCCTCAAGAATCTATACAACTTCCAGATTCAATAAAAATAACTCAAAGTGTAGATAATCTTATCTCGACCATCTACCCAGAGCTAGAAGTGCCAAGTAAGGTCACTCCCGAATTCTTAAAAGAGCGCACAATTCTATCTGCTAGAAATGATGATGTCAATGATATCAACCTAGCTGCGTTGGCGGTTTTTTCGGGAGAAATACATACATACTTTGCTGCTGACAAAATGGTTGAAGATGATGATGTGGATCGGACTATTATGCATCGGTACCCGAATGAATATTTGAACACACTCAATCCCCCTGGACTACCACCGTTCAAATTAGATTTAAAAGAGGGTTGTCCAATAATGCTTCTAAGGAACATTGCACCGAAAGATGGCCTTTGTAATGGTACTAGACTTATCATAGTCAAGTGTGGTGCTTTAGTACTTGAAGCAAAGATTTTAACTGGTGATAAGCATGGCGACTTGGTATTCATTCCAAGAATTTCTTTGACTTCTTCTTCGTTCGAGTTAAGTATTAAAATGACAAGAAGACAATTCCAAAGTGAGGTTAGCGTGATGCAATGACAATGAATAAATCATGGGCGGTCTGTCAAATTTGTTGGGGGGGTAGATTTACGACACCAAAGATTTAGTCACTGATCAACTATATGTAGCTCTGTCAAGATGCACAAGTTCTTCCCGCTTATGCATACTTCTTCGTGAATTAACTGACAAGTCCACAACAAATATCGTCTATCCTGAAGTTTTGTTATAATTATATATGTTTGAGGTATCATTTCTTATCTCCGTGCATTATTGATCTTCTTACGATAAAAGTCTTGATATGTTTTGAATTGACTGATAAAAGTTTTGAATTAACTGACAAATCCACAACAAATATTGTCTTTATATATGTGTTAATTGTTGAATAGTTGAATATTTGCATATTGTTATAAATGAGACTGATGCTTGAATAAGTTGTGGCATCGTTGTAGTTGTGGCATATGCTAGCAAGACTCCTGATGGGTATATGTGAGTCCTATAGTCATGTGAAATGGAAGTGGCTAGGACTAACAAGTTTCCCTATAGAAATAGCAAACCCCATAAATTATTGTAGGGTGTAATACAATATTTTTAGTTGATCAAGCCGAAGCTTAAAAAACATGAAATATGATTACTCAAATTACAATACCGTATATTACACATACAACCTCATGTTTTTGAATCCACGTGATACATTCGTCCACTTATTTCTGAGATGATGCCTTCGTAAAAGTTACTCTTCTCTAATTTGCGAGAAAAATTGGTTTACATTTCCTTGCTTTTTCGTAAAGCAAATCGATAATGTTCGAGAGAGTATGATGCCTCCATCGAATAACAATTTCGCTTTGGCCAACAATGAATACATGATTTAGTAATGTATGAACATCGATAACATATCTTACATAAAACCATTCGGATAATAATATACGAGTAAATATATATATGTGTGTGTGTGTATGTGTGAAGAACAAATTTGAGAAGCTTGATCATCATTGTTAACATAATAAGTTGGTTGTTATGTCAATTTGAGCTATAATATGCTTATTATATATAACTTATGTTTTAGTTTTACTTGCACATGAATCAATCAATTTGTATATATATCCTTTTCATTACATTTTGTTATCAATTTCCAATTAGTTGATTTAATTTGTTGATATAACTAAACGATTCATTTCAATTTTTGCGAGTCTTGGGATGATATTGCTATTGAATGGAAACGTGTCCATTCAACAACAAGTCGAGGTGGAGAAAAGTTAATGGTTATATGTATATTTTATAATTCTTAAATCGTATTCAAGTAATCACGTGTCAATTGTTTCGCGTTCTTGCGCGACATCGCTAACATTTTGCTTTCTCTTATAAATAAATGATTTTTGTTACAAACAATATTTGTTGGTCAGTGACGCGCCGATGGATAGCCTTTCTTTTCAAAGATTTATGTAAGAAGAAGACATGGTAGAGCTCGACAGATCTACAAGGTAAATGTTATTATATGTATTTTTCGTGTATATATTGAAGGATACTTGGTGTAAGTCAGTAAAGAATATATTTGGTGTAAGATGTAAAGTAAAGGGTGGTGCTCAACATGTTGTTTCTTTATTTTTTCGTATATATATGTATTTTTTTTGTTCTTCGTCTTTTGTAAAGTTGGGTAATTATACATGGTTATGATGATTTTGAGTATGGAATGATGTTTTTTTGGTGGTTTGGATATGTATGGATGATTGTAAGTTTTTAAAACAGTTTAGATTTTTTTGAATATCTATTTTTAAAGGAAATTTCTCATAGAAATTTCTTGAAATTAGTATCTACTAGCTTGATATTTTGGTGGTTCGATATGTGTTGATTATTGAATATGTATTAATTTTTGCATGGTATGATGATTTTGGGTATGAAATGATTTTTTTTGGTGGTTTGGATATGTATGGATGATTGTAAGTTTTTTAACATGGTTTAGATTTTTTCGGATATCAATTTTTATTTTTAAAGGAAATTTCATTTGAAATTTTTTAAAATCAATGAATGATAGTTTTTTGCCCAAATTTGCGATGGCCCAAATTTGAGTTTTTTTTGGCTATATGTTTGATTAAATTTTTTTTTTTTTTTGCGGTCAATCAATTATTTTTTGAAGTTCTTATTTTATTTTAATTTTTATTTAATCAGCAAATGAGCTCTCAAACCAATTTGGTGCACATGAACCCTTTTTAAGCAAGTGGGTATCATTACGCTATTTCAAAACTACAATGCTTTTTTACCGTTAATGTATCAATCGAATGGTATTCATGATGGACACATTTGTATGATGTATTGTGCTTAAAATAGTTTTACTAATTAATCCATGTTCCATCTAAAATTGCAAATTAAATGAAGGGAATCAATAACATATAGGTGAAGAGAAGTGCTTTTAAATGTGCTTGAAGAAAATATGAAGGTCATTGACATTGGGATTGTTTGAATTTAATAAATGTAGTTAAATCGCCTAGGTCAATTTTTATTGTTGAGTGAATGTGGATGTTGGTTTTTTAGTTGTTTCTTAACAAATTTATTTTTTTCTTGCCGGTCTCGATTTGTAAATAATGAGTATGTAGATACAAATTTGTGTAAAATTCTTGACTTTTTTTTTTTTTGGGTGGGATGTCTATCTTGATTAAAAATTTCTTTTAATTATTTATAATAAATAATTACTTAAAATTATCTAATTTTTATCAAATATATACTTTTTAAATATTGTAACTCATATTTTATTTAGATTCATCTTTAGGTATTAAATAATTAGTCGCTGATGTGAGATCAGTGGTGGAAGCTATTTCAACTGATTCTACTGATAATTCCCCTCTTTACCAACTCGAGAGCCTCTGCATGCGCTGCCACCAAAATGTACTATCTCTTCTCTCTATATATATACATACACACAGAAATACACATTTTTGTATGTATATATGTGCTGTAGCTTCACTTTCTTTCTTGTTTGTTTAATTAGTTGATAATATTTTCTTTGAATTTTGCATCAATTTATTATCTGGGTGGGTTGATTATATTTTGAGCATTAAGTGGATAAAGGATTGGAGGGAAATTATCTGAAAGATGTTGTTTTGGAAAATGAGTTTTCAAAGCAGTCATCTGTCTGGGTTTTGCCTCTCTTTTTGTTTTGGTTAAGATTTCTGTCTTTCTAATTTTGTTAATTAGGCTTAGTATGAGTTAATAGTAGGAGAAGGAAAATCTGAGGTTTGCTAGGTTAAGAAAAGAAGAAAAAAGGTAGTTTGATAACACTTTAAGAACTAACAGGTACAAAATGTAGACTTGGTTCAATTGATTAAGAACAAAAAGGTTCATAATTTAGACTTGGTTCAATTGATTAAAGAACAAAATGTACATGATTTAGTGTATATAACATTTTGTGCTCCTGGAGATTACTTGATGTAATATTTGTGGTGAACTGCGTACCATTTTGCTAAAACTTAGTCTGAGAATTCAGTTATGGCCGTTCCTATGTATTATTTCTGGGTTTGAATTCCGTTTGATATTTTCCAGTACTTTAGTAGGGCCTTCATTCAGTGGTGTCCAATATTTTCTACATTCAAATTTTCAGAGCAAGCATGCTTGGAAAGCCAAGATGAACTATCTTATGTGGTGGGTTTGGTGGGAGGCTAAGGATTTTGTTCAAGGACTTAAAGTATCAGTTTGAAAATGCCGGTGTCTTTAACTCCTGCCTTTTGTTTCTTTTAAGCTTCTTAGGATTTTGTGTTTTCTGGTTTGGTGACAAAAGTTTCAGTCTCATGTATTTTCTGGTCCATTTAATTAAGTTGTGTCTGGTTAGTTGTAACAGAAGTACAGAACATAGTTTAGAAAATGGAGGGCTGGGATTTGATATTGGTTATTAGAGGATGAATGACTATGATTCATTTTTTTTGCTTAAAAGATATATGGGGGGATGTAGTGTAGCCTATATAAAGTTTAGTTTGTATTGAGAATAGGCATCAAATATATGAAATCAATTCCAATCTCTTTTCTTCTCTCTTCTCTTCCCTAAAATTTCTTCTAAAGTCTACCCAAGACTATAAATCGGTAATAATGGTGCTTTAATTGAGAGATCCCATGGTGGAATCAAACAACAAACAATCCATGGACTCAATTGCCACACAATCGGAAGACTACTGATTTCGTGGATCAATTGCGAAGCTACGAAACAAAGAACCGACAATTCTTAACAGCAAGTGAGATTCATAATTTTGAGTTGGAGCACAAAGAATATGTGATGAATTATTTCATTTATCATCAACAATTCAACTCCATAGTTGAGTATGAGACCTCATTCTTGCAGTTGAAACGTTGGGCAGAGACTTGGAATGAAGAAAGTTTGATGAAAAAGGGCCGTGAGTATCTTTGTGATAGGATTGATAGAGGAAATCAATGACTATGTGAAGATATATTGTCCAGATTCATTGCAAAGGGCCATTTTCTTGGCAAAATGGCGAGAGCTGAGCCTTGTAAATAAGGTGTTTGACAAAAGTCATGAGACAACTGAAGCCAAAGCTAATTCTGAAATTGAAAAGGAATTTGTATATAATGAGGAAATTGAGCGAGAGCCAAGCATGAAGGTTAATTCCATTGGTCCTTTCTCTCTCATTTCTTCTTGTCATGTCTTTGTGTTTGCTCCTTTTATCTCATCACTTATAAATGATTGTGCATTTAAAAAATTGTCAAGATCTTCATTGAAAAAATGTATGGAAGAGTTGAGAATTCCTGGATCTTCATTGCACAATGCTAGTTGGCTGTAATTTATCGTGTTTGGGTGATGTTAATGAATTGGGACTTCAAGAATTCTTCCTTGAGGGAGAAAAGTATATGGAAGTCGTTCATAGATCTCTGAGACTATTGACTCAGAATTTCATCATTCTCTTCCTTTGGTCGAATGTGGAGATCATCTTCTTGGACGAAGCTGCTATGAGAACTAAAGTTATCCGGCTGCATGTTATCGTAAATGAGTTGCCTTATATGAATTTCATTGAAAAGACCCACACTCAGGTTCAACAAAATCCAAATTGAGTCCAGAAAATGTGACACCTTTTAATATTATTGGGGTCTGAAGAGAGGGGAATGCAACAATTTTCAGCTTTCAGATTTTGTAAAGTGCAGATGGATGCTGCCCTTGAAGTGTTTGAAGATATGTTGCAGCGAGATGATCTAATTTTGTCGCAGTCTTCCAAACTTTTTCTTGCTGTAACGGTAGAAAATGGTAAGGAGGAAGGTACTTTCATAAAGGTGGCGGAAGAATACCATCACCATCTCTGCCTTGGTCTTCAGGTTGTCTCCAATTTAAGCGATGAACTTGAGAATGCAAAAGATGATATCCGATGGTTGTTAGAAGAAGAAAAGAGGACTGCAGGAAAAGTGCATTTGTTTATGATTGTTCGTGATTTTGTCAAAATGGTAGAAAAGGTATGTATGGAGGTGAAAGTTGAGAATGGGGATTCACTTAAGACTCTTCTTACAACCAAGAATGTTATAGTCTATGTTTGTGTTATTAGAATTATTTTTGATCACAAGGTAAGGCTCCAAGCTATTAGGGATGTTGAACTGTTGAAGAGCAATGGCAATGCTATTGTTATTTTTGGAGCCCGCTTCAGTTATCTCTGGTCTGAATATGGAAGCACATTTGCAGTAGCCAGAGTCTTTACCTTTTTATATGGGCCTCCTGATTATAAAGTCGGGCAACTGGATACAAAACGGTATAGTGAGCAATATGCTAGAAAAGTAAAGGATGCTGCAGATCTTGCTTTACTTCCTGAGCAGACACCAATTTTCAAAGACTTAGCTTCTGTTGTTCAAACAGGCGTTTGTGTGGATATTTTTGCTGTTATAAATGAATATACCAATTTTGCATCCTTGAAGTTTCTCAATGAAAGGGGAGGGTCTCTATTTCTATATTCAAATACTGATGACTTAACAGTACCTCAGGACATGTATCAAATGTTAAGTCATGTGTTTAATTGCATACTGCAGCTAAGGACATCCACTGGATTTAAATCTGGTCATTCTTATGGTCATTTCCTCTCAGATCCACAGTATGAGAATGTTCAACATATTATCTGTTGCGACTCTTATGCCACATATGCTTATGACTTTGAGTTTGCAAATGATGTTGGAATTTCTAAGTTGATTTATATACCAGAAAATGGAGAGATCCTTGGAGTTCATATCTTTGCGTTCCATGCTGTCAACCTCGTACATGAATCATCTAATGCAATAGCTTTGGGAACAAGTATACAGAGAGGCATGATTTACTTTCATCTATTCCTTGGAATGACAACTTTCACAAATCTCTCTTTTTGTTTGCACTACCAGCTTTGAAACAATTCATCAGAACAATGCATTGAAGGCAAAATTTTGTTACTGGATCTTCTTCTTAAAGCTCCGAGGAATTAACTGTACAATGGTCGAATTTGCAAAGAAAAGGTTTGATAGATACATTATCTGCTCATCACATCAAAATCGTGACCACATAGTTGCAGTAATCAAGAGGCTAGCCTGCTATATCGTTGTAGGTATGCCTACCACTGCACACGAAATTAAATGGAAATTAGTGAAAACATTGTGTTCTTGGTGGTATCTACACTGTTCAGAATATCAATGGATGTTACATGAGAATTTTAATTCCTATCTGAATGTTAAAAGGTTGCGAATTGTTTTGCTTTTGGAAAAATTTAACTCACAATTCATTCATGTTGAGGTACCACTCATACATGATGGGATTATCGTGTGTAGTCCAATAAAATACTATAAAATGACTGATTTGGGCAAGCAATTGAATATGGCTGAACTAATGGAGCTTGGTGATATTGTTGTGGAGTTAGGGAACACTTTCGAATTGAGAAGTCAGAGTAATGCTCATAATCATAGAGGGGCTAAAGGTGTTTGGACTATAGCATGTCATATATTTTTTCAAAAAGCTTAATCCTGTGTTATCCCGTTTTCTTAATGAGCTTCAAAATTGGAAGTTTTGCTATGTTAATCATTGCTTAGTGATAGCTGCAACTACATTGGACATGAACAAAAATTATTTTAGCAATGCGGCAGAGCATGAAATTCTTGACAGCTACTTAAGGGTTGGCAATTGGTTGAGGGTACATAGGTCCTTTTTGGAAGCTCAAAAGAATAGGAAGATAAACTAGTGTAGAGTGCTAAATTTAATAAGCTAAAAAGGGAGGTTGTAGAAAGAACATGTCTTAAACAAAGTCAAGTGGTGATAAGATTCATTTTTCATGTACTTTGGCTGATCTTCTTTGACATTACACTTGTGGTGACGCCGGGCGGGATAACGATTATCTTGTGGGCTAGGTAAACAATTAAATTCATAGGCTAATGAACAAGAGATTCACCAAAAAACACAGAAAAAACTTCTTAAATGCTTGAATTATATTTATCAAAATCAAAAGTCTCCTTCAATTCAACCCACAAGCCGGGTTTTATAGCTAACAAACTTCCTTTCCAAGTCGTAACAAAATTCCTAAAAATATGGAAACAAAATCATAAAAGGTAACAAACTTCCTATATTTATGGTAACAATTCCTAACTAATAACAACTTCATATTACCATAAAAATGAAACATATCTAAAAATAAAAAAAATGTCATTTCTGAACTTCCGAACCCGAACCAGAAGAAGTGGTCCGCCATCCGACTCCCGAAGTCATCAACCATTCGAACCTGAAGTCATCAACTTCGATTCCCTAAGACGTCAATGACCGCCACATTTACGCTATCCTCCATTGCTTGGTATTTTAATGCTATTAATGCGCTATCTGATAGCTCAACATCATCGGACTCGGATCCTCTTGCATCATGTGGATTATTATCGTTGCGGGTGGATTACAAGCATCGACGACAAAGAATCAAGCTGCTCAGAGATTTTTCATTATCTGTGGGAGCTTAGTTGAAGCAACCTATGCACATGCTCTCGAGAAGGAAATTTTTTTTGACTAAGGGACAGCTTGTATACCAAGTCATAGATGGAAATCAAATAGATATTACAACTGGGTATGTTGTGGAAAATGGTTTCCCATATTGGTTTATTAAGAGCTCGGTAGAAGGCTTGGGTGTTGACTACTTTAAAATGCAGCAAGGAAAGAATTTTTGTGCAATTTCTATATGTGCATCTCTTGAAGTTCTAAAGCAGGTGGTTCAGGAAGCAGAGAAGTACAAGTCTGAGGATGAAATAACAGCAATACATGCATACATTACTATCAATTTGCAAAACCTGGATCATTTCTTGGTATGATGGTGATAGCATATAATGTTGACATCATTGGAGATCGTGTTTTTGGTAAGCCTGTTCACTTCTATTGCTTGGTACCTTACCATTGCATGCATCTCCACCTTGAGGACAAGGTGGATTTTGAAGGGATGGGTATTGTAACAGAACATAGTTTAGAAAATGGAGGGCTGGGATTTGATATTGGTTATTAGAGGATGAATGGCTATGATTCATTTTGTTTGCTAAAAGATATATTGGCGGGATACAGTGTAGCCTATATAAGGCTTAGTCTGTATTGAGAATAGGCATCGAATATATGAAATCAATTCTAATCTCCTTTCTTCTCTCTTCCCTTCCCTAAAATTTCTTCTAAAGTCTACCCGAGACTATAAATTGGTAACCTTAGCCATGTTATTACTCTTAAAATTTTAGTCTGTTATAAATCAAATTCATGTATTCTCTTATAATTTGTTTCAGTATATTTTGTTATTTCTTTCCTCTAGTTTACATTATTCATAGTAAATATGAGAATGAAATTCTTATGCAAAGCTTCATTAATGGTTGTATTTGACAGGGGATAACAAGGTTTTTGTTGACTTCAATTCCACACTTTAGAAAGGTATCATTTTGCTTTGCCCATCTTTATGAAATATTGTTTAGTTTATTGTTGTTGCAAAGTATAGCTTAATCTTTTAGCTATTTTCGGCAATACTTTATCTAGTTGCTTTACAAATATTTGTAGATTTAAAATGAATGTTAAAATTTGACAGTTTCGAAAAATCCAAGGTGGGTCAATCTCTTCCCCCACCCTCTCTCTCCCCCTTTCCCTTTTCCTATAAACATAGCTCATGCAAGTTAGTTTTAAGGATTTTGTCTCCAAATTTAATGGAGAAGGCAATGGATTAAGATTTTCTATTAGGATAACAATTTCTCTAATTGCAGATCTTATTGTCAGCTTTTGAATGTACTCACTGTGGTGAAAGGTAACTACTTATTTGTCCTTGTCGATGCAATATTTGAAGTTCTGTTTTGGTTTCTTACTTTTCTAAGCAGTTTCTTATAATACTAGCATGTTTTTATTCTAGGAATAACGAGGTTCAGTTTGCTGGTGAGATACAGTCTCGAGGGTGTAACTATTGCCTGGTAATCACACCAGGTGACCTGAAGGTTGTGTCAAAGGCTTTGATTCTTTTTCATTAAATAAATTTATGTTTTTAACATTTATCTAATAGAATGTGTTTATTGTACATCTCCGATAGTTTTAGTTGTTTTTATAAAAATTATAGCCATAATGGCAAGATGTCTTCTTTTCTACTGAACATATAACCTTTCCTTGATCTCTCTCTCTCTCTCTCTATATGTGTGTGTGTGTGTGTGTATATATATATCATCATATGCGATGCCAAAAGCTAATTCTTCAATAAAATCTGCAATTGCATATATCTTCCTTTGGTCTCTACTTGTTTGAGTTAATACTTATAACAAGTTTCTCATCGACACAATTATTGCATTTGTTATGTGTGATCGTTTATGAATCTTATTGGAGATTGCTTATTGTAGCTCTAATATATGATTGCTAGCGGGTACTATTCTTGCTCATGTGTTATTTTACTCTTTCTGGTCTTGTAACAATTTATGTTCAACTTTTTTGCAATTATTATCTTTTGCGTTTAGGTATATGATGTTTCTCCTATTGTTGTTTTCATTGTTTGCTTAAAGTTTGAAATATATATGACTATTTGCAATGTTAATTTATGGATATATTTTTTCTTGTTAGCTGTATTTTTGTTCTGCTCCGATGTGCATATGGAACTATATATTTTTTCTTCTGTGCTGATGTGAATATGGCTCCATGTTACAATTGTAACATAGCCAAAGTTGAGGCCTGTATCTCACTAGGAGTGAAACTGTATGCTTCTCATTTCAGATGCTCAATCGACAAGTAGTGAAATCTGAATCCGCGACCATTAAGGTAATTCATTCAGTTACACTTGCAAATTCTTTGTTGTTGAGGGGGGAGGGTGGTTGTCTATGAAATGGCTATTTCAATTAGTCAGTTTGGTCGAGTGGGTCTCAGGCACCAGATTTAGGATCTGGTCCAAAAGGGTGTGGGTTCAAATCCCACAATTATCATTTGGTGGGTCGTTTAAGTTTTACTTATCAAAAAAAAAATGAAATACCTATTTTAATCTAAATCAATACTGTGATTATAATGGAATGCATTATTGTTATTTGTTAGATTTATAAAATGTGCTCAAAGTTTAGTATACAAAGATATCAAACTCTCTAACTCAAAACCAATTGGCTAAACCAATTGGCTATAGAGTTGGCCCAAGTCATATTTTCCTAAGGTATTCAATGTGGGACAAAATATATACTCACTCTCTCTTACGTGTAACCTGGTGTATTGAGGGTTGCACGTGGACTTGATGAATAGGCAAGTATTGGCCCAATTGATAAGTGGTACTAGTTAAGAAATGGGTAACTTTGACCCTTAAGATATGAACTGCAAGTGGGTAAGAATGAAGGTTAAAAAGAGTATTTAAATAGGCCTAAAAATAGCCTGCTTTGATACAATGTTAGATTTATAAAATGAGCTCAAAGTCTAGTATACAAAGATATCAAGCTCTCTAACTCAAAATCAATTGGCTACGAGAAGAGTTTACCCAAGTCCTTATATACCAGACATATATTCAATGTGGGACTAGACTCAAAATCAATTGGCTACGAGAAGAGTTTACCCAAGTCCTTATATACTAGACATATATTCAATGTGGGACTACATATATACTACATTATTGATAGTTGTACTAGACATATATTCAATGCGGGACAAGATATATACTACATTATTGATAGTTGCTTCTTGTTATACAACAATTATAGAGCATATAATATTTACCTATAATTTATATTCTGTAGAATATAAATGACCCAAGCTGCCTAAAGATAGTGCGCATACATTTCTAGTGACGATTTTGAAAATTTTATCTTTGTTCATTCATCGTATATTCTGAAAAATGTTGCACAATTTCCGCTTTAAAGCATGTTTAACTTATAGCATGGTCTTTTATCTCACTCTCTCACTTGTAAGTGCAGATTCCTGAGCTAGACTTTGAGATTCCTCCAGAGGCTCAGCGTGGTTCTTTGTCAACGGTACATGCTTCAAATCCTACTCCTTATCTGTGTATGAAATTTCTAACTATTGTGGTTGAGTAGATGTGCTTATGATCTTTAACTTTATGATAAGTTAATTTTGCTAGAATGTACCCAATGGCAGTGAAGTAGTGTATAGGGAGAGCACTAAAAACATTTAGTATCCAAAAATACATATATTTAAGCAAAAACCACTTCCTGCAAAGTGGATTATGAACATTCAAATCAATTCGAGTTTACATATAATCCACAGAACTTTGGTCACAGTTCAAGCTCTTGCATAAAATTTATAAATGTCGCCACTACTGATTGTTCCATCTTGAATCAATGGAACAGAAGGTTAAACTGTAAAATTGAAGCTAATGTACTCAAAACACCTTCGATTTTTTCCCTAGCCAGTAGACCACATTAGGCATAGAGCCATAACATGCCAACACACTCGCAACAAACCCCTCTAGTATTGGGTTATATGCGTATACTGTTCATCTGTTTTTTCCCTCTTTCAAATTAGGTGTTATATGGACGCTCCTTCACGTTTCTTGTCATCATTGTCTGGTCTATTTATTCTAGGTGGAAGGGATATTGGCACGAGCTGCGGATGAATTGCAGGCCCTTCAAGAAGAACGAAAGGTGCTTATTGATTTTTATGTAGATGTTGTCATTTACATATCTTGTTTGTGCTTTTTCTGTTTTTTAACAGTTTATGAATTTTCAGAAAGTGGATCTGCTGACTGCTGAGGCAATAGATAATTTCTTGTTAAAGTTGAAAGCTTGTGCAGCAGGAGCTTCCTCCTTCACCTTAATTCTGGATGATCCTGCTGGGAACAGTTTCATTGAGAACCCGTAAGAGGTTTTATCTTTTAGGGAAATATTTGACACCATAAGAGTCTGCTGTTTCTTATGTTTATCAACTTTGTAATGAGGCAATGCTGTAAAGTTGACTGTATCTTTTATGAAAATAAATATCCTCCCTCTCCCTTCCCGACATCCTAGTTTTCCTTACCTAGATATTAGTATCCTTGTGGGTTTATCCTAAGCTTTTATGTTTTTAACTTTAATTCTTATTTTATAGAAAGAATGGGGGATAGGTTGAAAAGGTAGTGTGGGGAGGAGGGTTGGTTGGGATCCTTTGTGGTTCTTATTGGATAGAAGAATTTTATTAGTCTTCTAGTCATTCTTTTCAATCTCTATTTATATTTGGGGTTGAAATCATAGTTGTCATGGCGTCACCATGGCAACGACTAGGCGTCCTGGCGTTGGAGAAGGGCAAGACAACGCTTTGGACGTTGAGCTGTTAAGGCTCACGCATTGGTAGCAGACCCAAGTTAAGTGGCTAAGTTATTTTTTTACCCTGACTCATCATTACCCATTGACTTTTTCAATTATTCTAGCAACTTAACCCATGACCTTAATCTAACCCGTAATGCTCGAGGAGGCGAAAATGACTTCGTAATGACTTTGCTTGAGCTATGACTAGTTGATGATTTTACTTTTTCATAGTGTTAGTTATTATGAGCAAAATTTTATTGTGCAATATACTTTTGAAATAAAATAAATAATGTATAAATTGCACATTGTTAACAATTTGTCCCCATAAGGATCATGCGGGTGCTTTAGAGAGAAGATTTTAGTTCATAGTGTTAGTTAGTCGTTTTATGTGCAATTTATATATTATTTATTTTACTTAACAAGGACAATAAAATTTCATATACATTAAAACTCAAAACATTTAGGAATAACATTAAAGGCATATAATTATGTAAATACTTGGTAATAACAATCCAAAAACAAAACACTTGATAATAAAAATTAGTAAAAGAAATTAAGAATTCAACAAACACCACATAGAAAATAAAGTTGCAAACCAACCATCACAAATATGTAGTACGATAAAGATGTGTCGAATCTGATTGCTAATAAGTTTTTTAGGTTTTATTTCCTTTCTCTTGGTTTTTAATCGATGGGTCATGGGTTTGTAATCGATGGGTCATGGGTTAATGGATCGAGAACTGATTGAGCGAGCTGCAAAGGAGTGCATCATGGCGTCTCAAGGCATCGCCATAGGCGCGCCTTAGCAGCTCCACCTCAAGGTCACGGACGCCTAGGCGACGCCTTAACAACTATGCTTGGCGCTGTGACAACAATGGTTGAAATGTTATATATTCTCATTCACTCAATATGAGGACTTTGGTTCTTTTATGTGTTATTCTGAACTCTGAATAGAGTGTATTACCCCCTGATAGTTTTGCTCCATCTCTGGATCCATCATTGACTATAAAGTTCTATGAGCGAACTCCAGAACAACAAGTGTTATTGGGATACCTTGTGGATCCTTCACAAGTGGGAGCACATGGTGATGGAGCACAATCGGAAGAAACCAATGATAACCCTGCTCAAATATTGAGAGAGCCACATGGATCAGTTGGGGCAACAGCTGGTCGTCGGGCAATTGCCCAGGGTAATAGTACAGAAATTGCTGAAGCTTTGTTCCGTTACTCTGCACCAGAAGAGGTATAAATCTTTCCACCAAATATCCACAACATATTAATTTCTCAGAATATTTATCATTTGCTATGCTTTTTTTTTTTTCTGGACAGGTGATGACTTTTCCATCAACATGTGGGGCTTGTGCTGTCAGGTGCGAGACCCGAATGTATGTTACCAGTATCCTCAGTCTCTATCTTCATCATTATTTAGATGTAACATGGCATTATGGTATATATTGTAAGAAATGTTACTCCTACAGAAAAACTGCAATATTAGGAAGGCAAAAATGTTACTCCTATCCTTTGACCTTATGCCTATGGTAGCTTCATTCTGCAATCCTATTAGTGTGTGTGTGTGTGTATATATATATATATATGTATATATATATATATATATATATATATATATGTACTTATTTCTTTACGAAAAGTCTTGTAATTTACAACTTATATATCATATTAAATATTAATTACCCATTCAAAATAGATATATTTATGACAAGGATGCTAATATGCAGTTTTTTTTATAAAAATTCTAAAATATCATCTGCACAAATAATGTCATATACTCGTATTTATATCAAGACACAGCATTTCAATGCTACATACTATTTCCATGATGCATCAAATTTGTTAAGCTTGACAATGTACAGAGATCCCATACTTCCAAGAAGTGATCGTCATGGCATCTTCTTGTGATGCTTGTGGTTACCGCAATTCTGAGGTTTGTAGGTTCATCTTATTATTATTATTATTAATAATTTTTTTTTTTTTTGGGGGAGGGGGGGGGGGGGGGGTGTTGGTGGCTGATTGTATGGTTTTAACATCCACTTTGAGTATTTCTTTTCCCTCTGTATTTTGATGGTATTCTGGATTTTGTTACAGTTGAAGCCTGGTGGCTCTATTCCTGCTAAAGGGAAGAAAGTTAAAGTGTCTGTGAGGAACATTAAAGATTTAAGCCGTGATGTGATAAAGGTACATTATCTTGACTTCAACCAATTTTCTCCAATAAATGAATGAATATTATTTATTCCTAAAGCCTATAGTTGAACTTGTTGGGGAGTTGTAACAGCAAGTTTAACCTTGAGTCCATTCCTAAATTTAACTAATATCGTTTAGACATTTGGGCTTGCTCTTCTACTTCTAGTATACATTTATGATATTTATGATGATTTTGATAAGAAAAACAATTGGGGTTTGACAGTCAGATACCGCAAGTGTGATAATCCCAGAAATTGACTTGGAGCTGACTAGTGGGACTTTAGGAGGTGTTGTGACAACTATTGAAGGGTTGATTACAAAAATTAGTGAAAGTGAGTATTTGTTCCTGACCTTTTTTTGATTTTCTTGCCTGAATTCCTGTTACAATTTTATCAATTTATTACATAATTTACATGTACTGAACAATATGGATAGATTACAAGCTCGATTAATATGAAATAAGTTTTGGTACTAAGTTACTCATTTGGTACAAGAGCTATTCTTAATCTTCAATTTATAAAATATTTCCACTTTTCTGATCCAATCTTGAGGACTAGCTACTCAACCTGACTTGCCTCAGTTAATTATGACCCAGTTTGGAGCTGTCTTGTATTTTTTTCAAAACTTGAGATGTTTAAAGATGGCTTATATGTTTTTTGTCCTTAAAAAAAAGGGTTAAAAAATGAAAAATTATCCAGGAAGATGACGAAGGATCCAATTTTACCCATTGAATAGCCTTAATTGTTATTTAAAATTGTCCATATCCATGTGCTGCGACTGCTGTGGAATGAATATGATTGTGTTTATTAACATCATTGTCAGATCAGTATTTCTTGTTGGCTCATGGATCTGTAATGAAATTTAATCTATGAAATGTTTTTTCTGGGTTCAACAAAAATCTACAGCCTAAATCCCAGTTTGAATCCTTTTCTTCTTTGAGAAACCATTTCGGAAAATTCTGTGTATGAGGATTGATGTAAAGACAGTTTCAGGTTGTTACATGAACGGTATTGCATTGGTTTATTTGACCTATTCCAACTTTTGAGAATCTAACTTGAAAATATTATGTACAACAAGCATGTAGATAGAACCTTGCCTTATTGATGTAGACTGAACTATTTGTTCTTTTCGTTGACAAGTCTAATGCAGAATGAACTATTAATGTTTGAATAGAGTTTAGTCATACGTTCTGTTCTGAGAACACGGTTAGGGTCATATGGTGGTGTAGTTAATTAACGTGGTGTGAATTAATTCATTTCTTGAAGAATTAGCAGAAAACATTTGGTGCGTGGCATTCTGTTTGCAATGGTGCGCGTGCGCGCACACACATATTTCTCAATCGTGACGCCGACCTAGATGTATAGCTTTCACATGTTCCTGGTACCTCTTTACTTGAATGGATCCTGATTCTTTGTCTGAAACATGCATCCATAATGCATTCACAAGTGATCATTCTGCTTAAGATATACAGAGGATGTGCTACTTGATAGGAAAGATCAATGAATCACCAAAAAGTAATGCTATTTGATATAATCCTTTTGTTGGTTTTATTGTATATTTTCATAGTATTTTTAGTTATATATTAGAGCTTTGTAATTTGAAGCAACAAATGGATCTGCAGGTCTTGAGAGAGTACATGGGTTTACTTTTGGAGATAGTCTTGATGATAGCAGAAAAAGCAAATGGCAGGACTTCAGAATGAGGCTTATCAAGGTGTGCTTGACAATTGCCTTTTACAATAGCCCCTATATGGGCAGAGCTTATGAGATTTTCTAAAATGACCGTCACATGTAACATATGTCATGCTAATAAAAATTGAATAATCAATTTAATCTTTTACCCTTTTTGATGTCTTGGAGAAAGTAATATTGGGAGTGAGGCCTCTAGGCTTGTATTTGAAATATGACAAAGTGTTATATAACTAGTGAGTGTTTATTTTCTTTTTCATATTCTTTTTGAATTGAGGGAAGCTTGTGATGTTCTACAGCTTTTAAATTTGGAAGAACATTGGACGCTAATATTAGATGATGCATTGGCGAATTCTTTTGTCGCACCGGCAACTGATGACATTGGCGAGGACAATCAGTTAACTTGTAAGTCTCTCTCTTCCTGCTGATGTTCAAATGTGCTAATGTTAAACTACTAGTATAGATTTATTGCCAATTGTCTATTTCACAACTGGAGGATCAAGTTATTGTGAACCTTTAAGTCCATCAAACACTTTATTTTCTTATTGGATGAGTTAAGCTTATCAAACAAAAGTTAGCAATTAATTTGTCACACTTGGGTTTCATTTAGTTGTGGCAATTAATTAATAATTTAGCAAATTGAACCCTGAAAATGTGCCTTAAAGTGGGAATTGGGGGAAGGTAGGTAGTTGTCTTTAAAGTTAAGTCCAAACAACTTGGCAATTTGCCATACCTAGGTTTTAATTAGGCGCGACAATCATAATTTCAATGCTCTAAAAGGCGCTAGACGGGAGGCAGGCGGGCGGCCGGGGGCCTAGCGCCTAGCGCCTAGGGGTCCTGGGCGGGATTTTTTTATTGTAAGTCAATTTTAATATTTTATATTACATTTATCCCACCAAAACAATAATATAAAGCAAAACAATCTATAATAAAAATAATAAAGGCCTTTGCTTAAAGTTCAAACACATATCCATATTACTAATGTCAAAGTTCAAACACAAACATGCAATTGTTCAAAGTTAAAACGTATTTTTAACGTATTAGTTTTATTCATAAACAAGATTGCTATTAAATAATAAAATTTAAAATTTCAAGAATTTAATTCAATATTAAAACTTAAGAAACTAAACATAAATTTAAGAATTATCTTGAATTAAACTAAATATTACAAATGTCATCATCATTTATATAATTTGAAGTTTGTACAAGTTCAAAAATTACAACTATAGTAAAATTATCCATTTTGACTTGATATTGTTCACTTCTTGTTGTGATTTGATATTACTACAACCTGTATTATGAATATGGTAAATCATTAGAAAAATAAATATATCAAGATCTAGTTTGTGTAGTTATTAAAATAAAAAAAACCTCTTCGCCTAGATCCCGCCTAAGCATTGTCTAATTGTCTGGAGGGATTTTTTTGCCGCCTTAGGCCTAGGTGAGGTGCTAGGAGGGCCTAGCGCCTAAGCGAGGCGCCAAGGGGGGGCCTAGCGCCTAGGTGGGGTACCAAGGGGAGGCCTAGCGTCTAGGTGGGGCCTAGGCGGGAATTTTTAGAACACTGCATAATTTAGCAAGTTGGACCCTGAAAATGTCTTTCAAAATTGGTGGGAGGGATGGTTGTCTTTCCCCCCCATTCCATCTATCTCGTCTTAGCTTTTACTCGTTCCTTTGACACCTTTCTCATCTGTGCCTATTATAGTTATAGGGTCTTTTTTTCTAGCCCAGACCCCAATGGTTGGAGGAAATGACAGTGGCCTTGACATGTAACCTCAAGGTTGTTAGTTCCATCTTGGGGCCAAAATTACCTATCAAATTAAAAAATAATGTCATTTTTGCAGGAATGTATCTGCAATGGGGGTAAGCCAGGGTCGGGTCTTACCCTAGTGTTTTGAAATGCATATGGCCTGTTTGTTATTAGTGCGATGTTTTGTGTCTTGTACTAGTCTAGTGTTTGCTAAGGAGCACTTATTCTTGCATCCATTGCTTCTGTCTAATTTGTTGTCGTCAAGAATTCTTATTAACTTCATTTCCCGTGATGAAAATATATTGAATATTTTTTCGGAATGCCCAGTTGAGGAGTATGAGAGGTCATGGGAGCAGAATGAGGAATTGGGTCTGAATGATATGGACACCTCTTCAGCGGATGCTGCATACAACACAACAGATGCTCCACCAATGGAAGAAATAGATTAACTACATTGTCGTTGGCTGTCTTTGTTTTGTTTCTCCAGTTGCTTGAAGCTGGAGAAAGTATCCCCAGGGATTAGTTTGATATTCCGAAGTTGACGAATTGTACAAAGTGGAACGAGCCAACTCTACTTCTGTATCGGGTGGACGGCACTTTTCATCTTCGGCGGGATAGCTTCCTTTTGATTGGAATATCATGAGGTGAGGCTGAGTCATCTGTATCATGTGTAAACAAACGTGAATTAGACTGCAATTAGTTCCCCATACTAGCCCAAAAGTTGGCTGGAGAATACTGGTTGTTAATTTGAGCTTTTGTTGGTATGTTAGGATTTTCAATATTGTTTTAGATTTCCATGTCCTCTAGTTATTAAAGTTTTAAGATTTTATGAATGTGAGCAATATTTAGCAAAAGGAGATGAAAATTTTCTTTCCCTGTGATCTTCTGGCTGGTGGTGGTTTTGGGCTCGTTCTTGATGCATAACCACCACTTGGATGATCTGCTTCAAATTATATACAGTTTTCTTAGAATGAGCTAGCTAGTTAGTGTGAGACTTGCTGATTCAATAGAGTCAAGAACCATGTCGATGTTATCTTTTGCTATTCATGCTTGTCATTCCATTACGTACGCCTTCAGATCCTCCTGTAAGAGAAGCTTACTAGATCCTCCGATGTACCAATTTGTGTCTTTATTACTTGTTGAAAATTCACAATCATTGTCTTCTGGTGCATCATACTGTGAAGGATAATCTGCTGGACAGGTTTGATGTCCTGCCATGGATGAGATCACACACATAATATCAAAGTTTGGAAGTTTTTAATTCCTGAAAAATTAATACAATATTATTTGATAATCAACTTAATAATCTGATCGTACTGATGTAAATGTAATGAGTATGTAAAAATATGTTTGATTTGAAGTTGTACACCAACTACTTTATGACAATAGAAGTTATTAAAATCTGAGCAGTTGAAATATATGTACTTATACTTAATTACACTATTAATTATAAAAATGATATTTAATATCTTAAATCAAATAAAATTTTACATAATCTTATATCAGCTTCCATATAATTTTTTTAGAATTATGCACTTTAAGATAATTTAAATTTATTTGTTTTGTATTTTATATTTCCTTTAATTTACTCCACAAAACTCACATTTAAGAATTCCCTTCTCCAGACCTTAACAGAAGCAAGAGTTATTGTTATCTCTGTAATGTTCTAACAAAATAAAAGCCGCCAAATCTTCAAGACTTAAAACACCAAACCCCTCCCGCACCCAAACAAAATGAAATATGGTGATAAAAATAATGACATTGAATGTTGTTTCTTCAAAAAAAGAGTAATGGTTGAATATTTATTATAAGGGCATACAAGTAAAACAATGAACTAACTAAATTTTATAAATAGTAAATAGCCTATATATTGGGACATCTCAAAATGGAAAATCAGCCAATAACTATGGGACGGAGGAAGTATATGACTAAATCTTATTTTAGATTATTGCTAACTATATATATTTAGAATTGTATAATTGTACTTTGAAATATGGGTACATGCAGCACTACATAATATTTATTTCAAATAAATATTATTTTTGTTCTTTGATGTTTGTATCTGTCAGGATGATGAGGTAAGTTATGCTATTTTTTCCTTATGAATGATAAGTTCTGCACATGACTTAGTCAGATATTATTTTTGTTTCTTTTATGACTGTTTTTCATTATTACTCTAATGACTAAAATTTATTATTGGAAAAATAATATCAAAGAGAATTTTTATATATCTTAATCTTTGGTCCAACAAAAAAACAATAATAAAAAAGTAGGACTATTTTCTGGACAGAGGTATTAATAAATAAATAAAAATTACCTTCTTATTTGTTGGATCGATATTTTCAAAATCTCTTGTTATATAATAAATATATCTTTGTAGTTTTGATGTATATATATATATATATATATATATATATATATCTTTGTTATAGGGTAAAATGATTCTGACTACTATTGGTCTTTTGTTGGAATTTATCTTTGTAGTTTTGATGTGGTTGGTATCACACTAGCACTTGCTACAGGTTTATGTATCTTGTTTGAGTTCTTTCTTTTTACAGCAGATGCAACAAGAAGGGATGGACCTGGACTTGGTTACGCTGATAAGTGTTCTCCCTTGCTTCAGTGAGGCTGAAGATTTGGCACAGGGCATGGTTATTCATGGCTTTGCTATCAAAAGGGGACTTGACTTTGATGTTACTTTAGTTAATGCACTTATTAGTATGTATGTGAACTGCGGAGAACTTGATGCCGGAAAGTTAGAGACTCCTTTCTTTACAGCTCTTATGCCGTAAATTCATGTCTCTTGCTGTTACAAATAATTAGAGAGATTCTAGAAGGTAACATGTATGAGCTATCCATCTTTGATAGCAGAACAAGTTGTTGATAATATATAAATGCAAGAATGAGAAAAATGGGACATGCATGTAACTCTGAGTAAATTGCTACATATTACACAACTATATGGCGTTAAAGTGCTATGTTACAACTATATGGGAAGAAATATTTGCAGCAATGGGAATTGTTCATACACATTAAAATTTGATCTAATGTAGGAAAGTGAATTTTACAACTAATCCTTTCTTTCTTTTTAATTACAAATGGTCATTTTTCTAGGTGTCATGATTAAGAGAATCAAACCTTGGCAGTACAAGAGTCGCATTTAACAAACGAGCAATGCCAACACCATCACATAACTGAAATCATCATAAACAGTATAAAGCTGTACCCTACATAACATAAAATTATCATAGAAACCACCAACAAGAAAGCAATATCCATATCCTCTACAGTAGTCCTTCAAGTCAACCTCCCGATTCCTCTAAAGCCTTAATCCTCCAGACACAAGCTGTTCCATTGAATCCAAAAAATTGAAGAAAAAGCCATTTACTTGTTGGTCACAAAGCACACCAGTCATCCAATATTATATTCATTATCATTGCATAATAATATCTTATAAATAAAAAAAACAAACACAACCATTCCAAAAATAACTTCATTATCATTGCATCCAAAAACCTCTAAACAAAACAGTCATCCGAAATATAAGTACATAAACGGTCTTAAATGACCTTAATATGAACTACCAAATTAAACTACATAAGTGTTTGAAACACTAAACAACTACATAATCAGTTTACCACTCATTAACAAATACACATTCTTCTTAAGTTATATTCCCAAAGCGGTATGAATTATCGGGTCACAATCTTCTTGGTTGTACATGATCAAAAAGCAGTAGGCATCAAATCCAAAAGTAAGTCGTCCCCCATTAACATTGTTCCTTCTTGCTCCTGCATCACATTTACGAATTCTATATATGTAAGTCTAGAAACATACAAAAATTGTAATAGGAAAAGACGATACAAAACAGGGAATAAAATACTTACATGTATTTTCCATTTATTAGCTAGCTTCCACTCCCATAGTAATCTACACTTAGATCCTGAGTAACATCTTCATTTAATGCTCCAGTTATGCATTTAAACAAATAGCAAATTCAAAGTCAAATTTAAACAAATAGCAAAGTCAATTTTAAACAAATAGCAAAGTCAAAATACGTAAACTTGTTTACTGATTATTAAGCACTAGGCAGTTTATTTTATCGTGTGTCACACCAACTTTTCCATATCCATTACAACGTCTACCCTTGAGATTTTTTGATGTACACAAAGCTCTTTCTTTGCCACCCTTCAGCCTTTTACCACACCCTTTTGCTCGCACTTGGTTTGACTCAATGTAACTATAATCATAAGTACAAGTCTTGTTAACCGACTTCAAAAGCTGTAAGTTTTTTTAAAATTATTCAGTTTTTTTTTTAAGTTGTAAAGCACCTTCTTAATTCTCTTTCAGTAGCATTAGCATTATGAAGCATTTCAGTAGCATCAAAAATTGCAGTAGCATTTATTTACAAATTTCTTTTGAATGGTATTGCAGTAGTATTATGAAGCATTTCCTAAACTAAATTTCTTTTTTTCAACTCACATTAAGTTGCATTTGTAAGCGTTATGTTGTTCAAGTTCTAGGAAACATAAAAAAGAATACCAAAAGATTTCATGATTTTTTTAATGAATTCTCATTATTTCAATGAGTGATTTTTTGACAGTGAGATATCTTTCGAAAAGATTTGTTAAAGTTCAACCTGTGATTTACCCCTCCTATTGCAATTTTCTTTTATATCTTTCACAATCGAGGAAAAATCCTGAACATTTCACTGTTTTGATGTAAACTCTCTTGTTATATACCAAATATATCTTTGTTATACAAAAAAGTATGAAATTCATTTTATCCAATAAATTCCCCCAAAAGACTAATAGTAGTCAGAATCATCTAAATAAATATACTACTAAATTATACAGAGCATATAAAACTTAAATTAGTCAAGCCACTTTTGCAGAGCATTTATTTCTCCTTATATTACTTTGCCCTTGCTCAGTTCTGTTTACACTTTATAGTAGTCTGTTGATTCAGCAACTAAAAAGACCATACTTCGCAATAACAATACACGGTGTTTTAAAAAAATTAGGAACAAACCCATGGGCAACACTTTACAGAGATCTATACTATATACTTCGCAATAACAATATTTTGGGTTTTTCGTTCTAGGGCTTACCGATTCGAAGTGGAGAGATGGAGATTCAAAGCGGAGATTCTTCGTTCGAAATGGAGATTCGAAGTGGAGAGATGGAGATTCGAAGTTCCTTTTCTAGGGCTTTGTTTTGTGAAGAGTTGGAGAAGAAGTCTGCCGAGGCTTGCTTAAAATTCGATTGAACAGAGCGAGGAGAGAGAATGTTAAAATAAAAAATACGGAAGGTTATATATAGTTCTGCTATTTAAGGAGTTATGCTATTTAGTAGTTTTGCTCTAGATCTTTTCTATATATAGTCGATCCAGTCCGGGAGTTCGGACTGGAGTAAAAGACGAATCAATTTTGTTTTTTTGCTTTTTTTTTTAAAACAACTAAAAAAAATAAAAAAATCATGGAACTGAAATTTTCCATAATATAATATTTTGGGCGTGATTTGGATACCTATACCAAAAAATATATGTACAGTCTACACAGACTGTACATACATGTTTTGTTATACGTACTCAAATCACAACCAAAACACTGTATTATGAAAAAAATTTCAATTCCATAAAATATTAATTATTTTTTTTAGTTGTTTTAAAAAACAAAACAAAACAAAAAAAAGTCCGTACGGGACTAATTAAAATCCGGGCGTCCGGACTGGAACCAGACTCTCTCTCTCTCTCTCTCTCTATATATATATATATGGTTCCACCCACATCAATCGGTTGCTGTGGAACAACCCTTTTTTTGGCCTGTGAAATTTCTATTTGGAACAAAAAAAAAAAAAAATCACGAGCCAAAAAGGGGTTGCTCACGTGAGAACCTTTGTGGATGGAATATATATATATATATATATATATATATATATATATACCTAATTGTGAAATTCAATAATGTATTGACTAAAATTAAATAAATCCATGACAATTTAAGTTTTAAAATCTCTTAATTTGATTTCAAAAAGTTAATAATAATTTATATTTTAAAACGAAAGAAATATATCATATTTGACAATCAATTATATACGTATAACATGTAAAATTAGTGTTTTATTTGCCTCCATATTTCATTTCGTAATTTATTTCATTCACTTTCTTTAATAGTTTAATTAACTATTAACTCTCATTTTCCCAATATATGTATATATTTCACATTTATATACACATTTAACCATTTAAATTAAATCACATATTTCAAAATATATACTCCCTCCGTCCCATAATTATAGGCTGATTTTCCATTTTGAGATGTCCCAATATATAGGCTACTTACTATTTATAAAATTTAGTTAGTTCATTGTTTTACTTTTATGCCCTTATAATAAATATTCAACCATTACTCTTTTTTTGAAGAAACAACATTCAATGTCATTATTTTTATCACCACATTTAATGTTGTTGTATTCTCTTTGGTTAAAGTTTATGGACTTTAATGGTCAGTACACATCAATCAATGAAGTTGAGAGTTCCAGTGTGATAAATAAGGAGTAATTAACTTATTTATTAATTCCATATTAAGGGGTATATGTGGAAAATTTTTATTAAAATTGCCACTTAAATTGATTTTCTTAAACTATGTGCCAAAACAAATCAGCCTATAACTATGGGACGGAGGGAGTATAACACACATACATTTATACATTCAAACCCGATACATCTCATAATAAGAATTTTATTTATTAAATTTTTATTTTAATTTTATTAAAATATTTTTCAAAAAAAATCTGGATTGTCACACATTTATTGATCTGATAGCATACTTATTGCTCTTATATTATATTACCTCCGTCCCACAATAAGTGCCTTTTTAGGCTTAATATTTTTTTCCAAAATAAGTGATGTGTTAGAACTCCAATACAATTTTTGTAATATTTTTTCAAAGATGACATTATACATTTAATGGTATTTATTGCATTTTACCATCACTACAATTAAATGACACTCATTAACTCTTCAACTTCAAAGAAAATATATTAAGGGTATTTTTATCATTTTAGCTTGTTACTGGTATGTGTGATTTAAGCTAAAAAAACACTTATTATGGGACAGAGGTAGTAGTTAGAAGAAAATCATCATTAACTTACTTGGATGGCTACATACCTTTCGCCTTCATTGAACTTTGTCAGGCAACAAGTTGAAGAAAGAATTAGGGAATTGTTAAATCCACAACACTTTTTGTTATTTTTATATAAAAAATATTGCTAAAGATGTATAGCGACGGTTTTCACCGTCGCTATAGGATCTATGACGACTTGTGAAAATAACATTTTCTATTATGGATTTAACAATTTCTAAGAATTATTGAACTTAGAAATGAAAAAGAATTATTCTAACAAAATTATTAAATAGAATTTTCAATATTGTTTGAGATTTCCATGTCCTCTGGTTATTAAAGTTTTAAGATTTTATGAATGGGAGCAATATTTAACAAAAGGAGATGAAAATTTTCTTTACCTGTGATCTTCTGGCTGGTGGTATTAGGCTTGTTCTTGATGCATAACAACCACTTGGATGATTCAATAGAGTCAAGAACCATGTCGATGTTATCTTTCGCTATTCATGCTTGTCATTCCATTACGTACGCCTTCAGATCCTCCTGTAAGAGAAGCTTACTAGATCCTCCGATGTACCAATTTGTGTCTTTATTACTTGTTGAAAATTCACAATCATTGTCTTCTGGTGCATCATATGGTGAAGGATAATCTGCTGGACAGGTTTGATGTCCTGCCATGGATGAGATCACACATATATAATATCAAAGTTTGGAAGTTTTTAATTCCTGAAAAATTAATACAATATTATTTGATAATCAACTTAATAATCTGATCATACTGATGTAAATATAAATATGAGATTATGTAAAGTTTTGTTTGATTTGAAGTTGTACACCAACTACTTTATGACGATAGAAGTTTTTAAAATCTGAGCAGTTGAAATATATGTACTTATACTTAATTACACTATTAATTATAAAAATGATATTCTAATATCTTAAATCAAATAAGATTTTACATAATCTTATATTTTTGAATGTTCATTACATCCGTATGCGGTCTGATCATTAAATAGACGATCAAATGATGATGTATTAGAAGTGATCTAAAATAACTTATCTTACATCAATCTAAAAACCTTTTTTATATATATATATATATATATATATATATATATATATATATATATATATATATGTGTGTGTGTGTGTGTGTGTGTGTGTGTGTGTGTGTGTGTGTGTGTGGACGAGCCTGTGCTATGTACGTGTGTATGTATGCATATAATTGTGTGCAGAGTCTATAAATATGCACTGATGTACATTATATGCATGTTTATGTATATTCTAAAGCTATAGGGAAACAAGACTATGATTTAATGTAGAGTTAGTTTTAAATTACAAACAGAAAATGGGTTTATAAATGATTTTGTTTAACAGGCAAAACATTTATTTATAAATTAAAACTTGACATGAGGACTCCCAAGGGCATGGAATTAACCAACCAAGGCCAAGCTTGATTTACAAAATTATATACAAAAATCGAATAACGATAGGGGTCTCAAATTTTTTTTTTTTTGTTATAAATGAATTTTAAATGACATTACATTGAATAATTTAATAATGTTTTATGGCATAGGCAATCACATCAGATCTATCCAATTATGACAAATCATTTAAGATATTTTTTAAGGCAAAAAATTTGAGATCCCAAAAACCAAAAGATGCAACAAATGACTATGGTAGCACCCAAACAAATTTTGCATGTATAAATTGTAGAGTCCATATGTACATCTTAACATCAGCTTCCATATAATTTTTTTAGAATTATGCACTTTAAGATAATTTAAATTTATTTGTTTTGTAATTTATATTTCCTTTAATTTACTCCACAAAACTCACATTTAAGAATTCGCTTCTCCATACCTTAACAGAAGCAAGAGTTATTGTTATCTCTGTAATGTTCTAACAAAATAAAAGCCGCCAATTCTTGAAGACTTAAAACACCAAACCCCTCCCACACCCAAACAAAAAATAAAAAAAATAAATACACATGCATAAGCCTATAGAATATCTGTGTACCGAATTTTTTGGTAGTAGTACAATATCTTTCATATATGGCTATCAAATTTATTATCATGAAGACCACTCTCTTTCTATTTTGGATCTCAGATCCTCACGAATTTTAGGGAACCATTGGTGAAGCTGTGAACAAACGTTTTTAGAAATTTGGAAAAAAATATGATTTAAGTTTTTAAAAAAAAATTAAAAAGTTTTAAAAATAATTATTATTTTCAGGAAAAAAATTTGGAAAAATTTTCATTTTAAAAAAAAATGAGTATGGTTTTATAAAATATATATTCAAGAAATATAAAACTTTATTTTCATAAAACAAAAATAACATTTTTTAAATGTGTAAATTTTCCTAAAAATAATTATGATTTAAATAATTTTAGCTTTACTTTTTTTGAATCTATATTTTATGGAGCTTTACTCATTTTTGAAAAATATAAAGTTTCTAATATTTCTTCCTTAAAATAATAATGATTTCTAAAACTTTTTAAAATATAAAAAATATTAATTATTTTAAAAGAATATTTTATTTTAAAATATTAAAAAGAATTATTATTTTCAAATTATTTTATATTAAAATATTAAATTAAATTAAAATTTTGGGTTGGGTTAGGTCAAAATTTAGTTAAAATGGGTCGGGTTGGGAGCAAAATGGGTAGGAGGAACAGAAACGCCAAAAATGTCACTTTAAGGACTTAACTGACTAAATATGAACTGTAAAAATGACTTTAAAAGTGAGTGATTAAAGGGACATAAGTGACATTCAGCCTTATTATGATGTATTGATGTTAAACTTGTCAAGATCCCCACTGAAAAAAGGAAGGAATATTTGTAGACAACATAAAAAAAAGATAAGATCTAATTTCTTAATTTCTCTTTTTTGGATTCCACTCCTCTAAAGTTTATATGATAATATAGTAATAATATTAGTAGTATGATATAAGTATCACCAGCCTAATCCTATGAATAATGACAACTGTGACGTTAACAAATCAACAATTAATATCACACATGCAAGACATACAAGAATTAATCTAATTAACTTGATATTTTGAAAACAACACTTAAAAAGGGGAGGAACTGGAAACCAAGAAAATTTTGTAGCTTGAAATGTTTTTTTGAGACGGCATTTTAAGTTTATAATCCGTTTCATGCTCAATTTTAAAACAAAAAAATTCCCTAAATAAATGAGACCAAAAAAATGGGTTTCCGATTTGTCTCAAGCTCACTTTTATAAATAAATAATTTTTTATAAAAACATCTGAGACAAATAATTAGTTTCAAAATCTATTTCAAAAATGTATTTGTGCATAAAATATATACTAAATTGTCTGAGACGGTTGGATCCGTCTCCAATAGTGTTTCTCTAACGTTCTGATACAAAATAAATAGGTTTCAAATTAAAATGCGTCTCTAAGTTTGTATGTTCAGTATCTTGAGACGGGCCATTATTCAGTGTTAAATCTGTCTCAAAATCTTAAAATTTGAGACAAATTTATGCGTCTCTAAGTTTCTATCTCATATATACTCAAGTTATTGGTAGGGACAAATAAATATTGAATTTCTAAGCTGCAGATCTGAGTCATGTCTACTGCCTGTGAACTACCAGAAACATATATATCCCAAAAGCTAAGGCAAAGAAATCAATAAATAATAAAATAAAAAATTCTCTTATGAACTCGACCATTTTAATCTGGGAAATACAACCAACGGAAGCTATACTCTTAACATAATAATGCTGGATAATGGCATTAATATAAGTAAATAATCGGGTTAATCATTTCTGAATGTCCTATATATAGATTAACTAATGGTTGTTGATAACATTATACTGTCAGAGCAACTATACATTTGCAACACATACTCTTGTTTAAGCAATACTTTTAATTTTCAGCAGCACTTATTGCTTTGATATTATAGTCAGAAGAATTTCATCATTAACTTACTTGGATGGCTACATACCTTTCGCCTTCGTTAATTAAACTTTGCCAGGCAACAAGCTGAAGAAAGAATTATTGAACTTAGAAATGAAAAAGAATTATTCTAATAAAATTATTAAACAGAATATGCTGATCTATGTTAAACTTATCCAGGATCCCCACTGCGAAAAAAGGAAGGAATATTTGAAGATAGGGTATTATGGAATATTTGAAGATAGGGTATTATTATGGAATATCTATTGTGCCATCTATAAATAGAGCTCGCCTTTGGAAGGTAGATATATAGACATCAAGAACAAAAACAGAAAATATATCTATCGATCGAGGAGATGGCACAAGCAGTGAGGCATGATAAGGTTGAGCTCGAGTCATTGTTGTCTCAAGCCAAGGAAAAGGCGTTGCTCCGAAAGGACAACCCGGGCCAGAAAGTAAGTCTACTGAAATTGGAAACAAAGATCATATCTCTCTCTCTCTATATATATATTGGAAGTATGACGACTTTACACCATCTTACACTGTCTTCATGATTTTTTAAAATTTTGGACCGAATGACTAGACTGTTCAAAATATTTGAAGGTTGGATCTGTCTAATGACTACACTCCATAATAAACTTTTGCTATGCAATATTTTCAAGAAATAAACATTTAGCAACATTTTTATAATTGTTACTTGACAATATCAACCGGCTAAGTTAAATATGTATGAGTATATAGATAAAGGCTGATATCATTCTTCACCACTAGTTTGCCTTGTCTATCCTTATAATAAAAAGCTAAAGTTGTTTCAGGCAAACGGAAATGCGCCGTTGCCCCAAAAAGTGGGGAACCAGGGGGACGAGAAGGTAAGTCTACTGAAATTGTAAATAAACTTCATATATATATATATATATATATATATATATATATATATATATCATATCGGCCTGCTGTATCATTCTTCACCGCTAGTTTACTTTATATACCTATCCTTATAATAACGTGATTTAATTTTCTTGACTTATTCAGGCGCGCGAGGCTTATCTGCATGCAAATGAACTCACATATGCCAACCGTAGTAGCTGGAATTTTATGCAAGTAGAATTTAGAAATAAGGTTTAGTTAACCTAATTAAAGTCAACGGTCATTAAATTGTATTTGTATTTTATCCAATTATGTCATTAAATTGTACTTGCATTAAAAATGTTCCAGAAAATAAATAAATACAGTCACCCAAGAAATTTAATTCTACGTACTATCATTTTTTTACAGTTAGGGAAGAGCTGAATTAAAGGAAAGCAAAGTCCTGCAAGTTGATGGAGAATATTCGACAGAAAAGCTTGAAGGAGGATCTTATAACGTGTATTTTGAGTTGATGCTTTCAAACGACTTTAACATATCATCACCGGTGAAATTTACACTTACTCTTTCGAATGGATCCGTGGAAACGCACAAAGAAAATTTGATGAATTATCCGACTAACAAAAAGATTTGGATCAAAGCTGGGAATTTCTTC
This sequence comes from Panax quinquefolius, assembly GCA_020205615.1. Lineage (NCBI taxonomy): Eukaryota > Viridiplantae > Streptophyta > Magnoliopsida > Apiales > Araliaceae > Panax > Panax quinquefolius. The sequence continues at coordinate 90,643,114 of CM035174.1, read as the reverse complement.
AACAAGGATAATTTTGGAGATATCAATTTTGCTATCTCGGGGACTGAAAGCACGACTTCCAAGAAAGGTTTAATCGTCTATGGTGTTCTCATTAATATGTAACTTTCATATTAACATCAGCCATCAAGCCCGACTGATGATGGTTATTAGTATGTAATAAATAAATTGACTACCAGCTAATGATTGTTAATTATTACCATGTAATAATTAAATCAACTATCACTAGGTGGTTTATCGTGATATTAAATAAAGTGGCTACATAAATTACAAGATGGTACTGGACTATGTCTTTCATTAGATAACTTTGGAATTGTTTCCACACATACACACACATATATATATATATATATATATATATATATATGCCTAATTGTGAAATTCAATAATGTATTGACTAAAATTAAAGAAATCCATGACAATTTAAGTTTTAAAATCTCTTAAATTGATTTCAAAAAGTTAATAATGATTTATATTTTAAAACGAAAGAAATATATCATATTTGACAATCAATTATATACGTATACCATATAAAATTAGTGTTTTACATTATCCAATAACAACATGTCACGTAGAGAATTTTTAAAAAATTATAAATTTTAAATTGCATCAGCATATTATGTATTTGTTATTTACCCTAATAAAACTATTTAATTAATTATATTGAATTTCAAATTCCTCAATTTTTTTTTAAATTCACTACATGGCATGTTATTATTGAATGATATAAAATATTGATTTTACAGTCCATCTTATATAACGACCCCTAAATCAGAACAAATTTCTTGTGCGTTAAAATACAATCACATTCTAACTTTACATCATTGATCAATGTTATAATTAGAAAAATGTGGATAAATTAAAACTTTTATGCTTTTCTTTCATATTCTGAATTTTCATCACAATCCAGCTTTCTTTTAACTGAAAAAAAACAGTCAATAACAATATAAATATTAAAACTTAGCTATTTTAATTTTTTTTCTCAATTCCAGATTTCGCAACCTTATTTGTACTTATATTCAGAATTGTGTGTATATTATAATTCTTGCCCAAATAATATAAGTGAACATAAAGTTCAACCTCTAACTTTAAATATTACCTGAATATTCGCAATATAACCATCAAGTATACATATTCATGAACCTCTAACTTTTATACACCATTGCCATTATATTTACCTACTTTACAAAATAAATTTAAAGATACATGTATCTCGTATTCGACACAAGTATTCTTTTTCGACATCTACTTATCAAGTATATCAAAGTTTATACAACTCAACCAAATCACATTATAACAGGTAACACCGACTTGGTACAAACAAAACTTAATAAGGCAATACACCGTTATAATCATGTTGCATTCCGAATCTTCATTGCTATAATAGTATGATAAAATCAATTTTTATCTACAAATTTATGGAGCATCACAATCATTGTCTTCTGGTGCACAATATGGTGAAGGATAATCTTCTTGATGTCCTGCCATGGATGAGATAACACATATAATAATATCAAAGTTTTGAAGTTTTTAATTTGTGAAAACTTAAAAAAATAAATAAATTAATACAATATTATTTGATAATCAACTTAATAATTTGATCGTATTGACGTAATGAATATGTAAAAATATGAGATTATTGATGTGTTTAAATTATGTATGCAAATCAAGTACATGATGTCAAATTAAAGAAGCAAGCAAGATGCAATTGAACCCATAGATCTTAGATTAATTTTAATATTTTCTTAATATTTATTTTAGGGCGTAATTAGAAATAAAGATTGAGAATTAATTAACTAGATTATGAAAACTAATAATGAGAAAATCAAAATTAGGTATACATCACCCATCTGGGTAGTCGATACATGGTATGTAATTTAAAATAACTTATTAATATAATCTGTGGTACAATATACGACATAAATGAGTTTGAATACAAATATATTGTCTACTAGATATTATACAAACTCAAAAGGAGTCCTCATTACAATTATTATCACACTATTTCACGTAATAGTGAGGACTACTAATGCTATCCTCTCGACCATTACTCCGCTCCCCGACTCTCCTCAGCCTATGTTCTCATTTTCAAGAGAACAAAAGAAAGAAAGGGTGAGAGCTCAAGCTAGCCCAAAGAAGAAATATTATGACTAAGATAATGCTAAGATAATAAATTATCAATAGCCTTCAACATTGTTAAACCGATAAAATATAATAAACATCAAGTTTAACTGCAATGAACAAGCAATCCATTAAAAGAGTCAAGTAGAAAATAAAATCTACTATCTTTTATGATTTAAAAGGTTTTTCATCATCGTTATAGCCGAGACTCACTTTTAATAAATAATCCACATCATCGAATCACCCCCGCACTACTACGGCCAAGGATATTTTTAGTATCACGCACCACAATTATTCCCGCACTACGCCAAGAAGAAGTCAGGTATTCATTAATGGTCATGATCATGCCAACAATCGCCCATCAATGCACTACTACTAATCGAGGACTTTTTACCACATCATTTGTAAATATTACTGGCCATGATTACAATCAATAATCCTCGGTCATAATCATACCAAGTCCATCCATGCTCTACATGTGCCATGTGATGACTTTAAAAAAAAAATAAAACATGAGGATGATGACAATGATATAAGAATTCAATAAAACAAGTTCAAGAATTAAGTTATTCAGAACTAATAACATCCAAATCACAACATGACATCGCTTTAGTAGAGTAAAATTCAAGAATGATCAAGAATATTTCCATGAAAAGATATCGATGAAACGCAAATATCAAGGATATTCTACTAATTTCATGGAGTATAAGTCAAAGTTTTAACCAACCGGGTATAATAAAGAATGGAATAACAAAAGAAATCACCATGCATGCGATGTAGATTCAGACAGACAAAAGTTATTCCAATGTAATAATAATAACTAAAGTGTGTCGTGAAATTCACAACCGACATGTGATGTTCCAATGTAATAATAAAGATGGAACTGCATCCGTAAAAACACACAGATAGATATTCCAAATGTAATGATAAAGATTTTAACCAGTCCGTAAAAAACACATGCATGTGATGTTCCAAAATAATAATAAATAATAAAGATTTAAACCAGTCCTGTAAAACACATGCATGTGATGTTCCAATGTAATAATAATAAAATAAAAGATGTTACAGTCCAAAAGGTAAAAAAAAAATGTAAAACACACATATGTGATGTTCCAATGTAATATAATAAGAATGGAATAAAAAGAAGAAGATCACCAAGTATAGGGGATTCACAGATACAAAAGTTATTCCAATGTAATAAATAAGAATGGAATAACAAAAGAAGTTCTCTTCATGAATACAAAAGAATAACACCCCTTTACGGTACAACAAATAATATTCCCTACCTAGAAGAAAATCAATATGGCAAAAGTGAAGTAGCGTATCTTTTTTCTTCTTTCTTTCTCTATAGTTTCTCTCTAGTAGTTTCAAAGAATTGTAAGAAAATAATGAAGGAATGAGCTTCTATTTATAGGAAAATAGAAGAATGCATAGTAATTAATCCATGAACTATCCAGATTGATTTACTTTAACTGACTATCCATATTTAAAGCAAAAATCTTTTAAATAAAATATAATATATTCTATTTATATAAAAACATTTTACTATGCAAACACTATGCAACACTATGCAAAAACTATATAAAAATACTATATGCATAATAAAAATATAATATATTTTATTTATGTAATAACTTTAATAAAGTATTTCGCTTTTATATAAAAGATGTTTCGCTTTTATTACGTTAATAATATAATAAAACAAAACGTCATTATCGCTATAATAATTCATATTATTAATCGACAATAATGGAATCAAACCGAGTGACTTCTCACATAAGCATCAATAATCAATACCGTGTGCTACTATGCAACCACACACGACATCGCATTTTTACTACCGAGTAGTTCAACAAAGATCAACCAGAAAACTTCCGCCGTTATTTCAATAAAATATTTTTGTCGCTTTTTCAATCCGATAATAATTTCGCTAGGGTCCACCAATGATTGAGAGCTTGTATTTAATATTCCCTCGCTAAACCTAATATTCCCCACCAATCAAATATAATATAACCACTGTGATACTTTTTGCAAAATTTATAAATATTACCTACAACAACTATAATTATTATATCAAATTATTCCATAATATTCAAAAATAATATTTATAGAAAATTCATCTTTATTTATAAAAGTCGGGTCTTACAACCTCCCTTCTTATGAAATTTCGCTTCTCAAATTAGGGGTACGACTGGTATGTCAAGAGGTAAGGATACCTTGATTTCATTTCAGATTCTAACTCCCAAGTCATTTCTCAACATCGTGGTTCCTCCACAAAACTTCGATTTTGAGGTATAACTCGAGCGTAGAATATGTTCCTTCTTATCCAAAATTTGAACAGAACCTCTTCATACGCCAAATCTTCCGCTATTTCGTCCGGTTCTAACTCAATAATATGGTTCGGTCTTTCACATATTTACGTAATATGGATATGTGAAAACGTTATGAACACGTAGACATATTTCAAGCAGTAAAGTTTAGTCTATAGCCACGCTCCTACTCGATCGAGGATTAAAATGGACCGATGAATCGAGGATTAAGTTTTTCTCTTTCCAAATCTTGTAAACTCCTTTCCATGGAGCAACTCTTAACAACACATGATCTCCTATATCGAATTCCACGCCCTTTCGATGAAGATCAAGATAACTCTTTTTTGTCGATTTTGTGAGGTTTTTATACGTTGTCGGATCGTTTCAATCTTTTTCCGTAGTCATACGCATCAACTCCCGGCCCCAACAACGTTGTTTCACCCACCTCATCCCAAAGATATCGAGAACGACACTTTTTCCATACAACGCTCAATGGAGCCATGCCAATACTTTGCTTGATAATCGCTGTGTTGTAGGAAAACTCCACCAATGGTAAGAACTTGTCCCAACTCCCTTGAAATCAAGGACACAGTAGTCTTAATAGATCTTCAAGAGTTTGAATAGTCTCTCCGATTGTCCCGTCCGGTTCGAGGATGATATGCCGAGCTAAATCGTAAGTCCGCGCTCATATAGCTTTTTGCAAACTAACCCAAAATCGTGAAGTGAATCTTTGGTCTCGATCGTAAACTATGGATATACCAGATACCATGCATTTTACAATCTCGCTTATGTACATACGAAAGCAAGACGCTCAAGTGTATAAGTTTCTCAGACGCAGAAGAAATGAGCAGATTTGGTCAATCTATCAACAATGACCCAAATCGCATCAACGCCTTGAGAAACCTTAGAAGACCCAGAACTAAATCCATGGTAATGTGCTCCCACTTCCATTCTCGAATTTCAAGTGGTTGCAATGGACCTTTTGGTACTTGATGCTCCGCTTAACTCGCTGACAAGTTAGACACCTTGAGATAAACAAAAAATATCTCTCTCTCTTCATATTGCTTCCACCAAAATGTACGATTTAATATCATGATACATTTTGGTACTCCTGTGATGGATTGCAAATGGTGTGTCAGGCGCCCATCATGATATTATACTTTAAATCGTGGTCGTTAGAACACAAAGTCCGGAGTCGACTCAAGTATTCCTTCTTCATCGATTCTTGCTTCCCAAGATAGCACCTCTTGCACTTTCTTCCTCATACGCACGCCTCCTGTGTCAGAGCTCGAGCAAATTTTTAACTTTATCGATTAAAGTCTGGTTCTACTCAGATATTCGCTATCATCACACGCGCCCCTCGAGTCTTTAACTCTATCTCCATCCTTTGCAAGTCACACAAAATGGGCCTTTCAGGTTGATAATAACGCACTCAGATTTTGCATATGATCTTCTACTCACGCGCGCCACCTACCACGCTCGCTTTTCCGTGATGGTATCGATGGTACGATCATAATCTTTCAATAGTTCAAGCCAACGCCGTTGTCGCATGTCGAGTTCCTTTTGAGTGAAGAAATATTTGAGGCTTTTATGATCCAGAAGATTTCCACTTTCTCCCCATACAAGTAATGCCTCCAAATTTTAAGTAAGAAGATAAATACCGCTAACCCCAGATCATGAGTAGGATAATTCCTCTCATATTCTTTTGAGTGTCGCGAGGCATAGCTATAACTTTTCCATGTTGCATGAGAACACATCCCAACCCTTTTGTCTCAAGCATCATCATCAGATGACAAATCCTCCGAGCCGATGGTATTGTCGTAACAAAATAAATAAGTCTCTCTCGAAGTTCTTGAAAACTCTTCTCACATTCTTCGCTTCCAACCGAACTTTCAGATCTTTTCGAGTCACCGAAGTAATGGAGTAGCGATTCGAGAAAATCCTTCCATTTAATCTCCGATAATAAAAAACTAAACCGAGAAAGCTACGATTTTGGCCATCGATTTAGGTTGTTCCCAACTTTCAATAGCTTCAATTTGTCGGGTCAACAGATATTCCATGACTTGATACCACGTGCCCAAGGAATGCTACTTCTTCAAGCCGTAACTCGTGATTTCTTCAACTCGCATAAAGCTTATATTCACGAAGCTTTTGGAGTGTCACCTCAAGTGTTGCTTTCATGATCTTCACACGCTTTTGGAATAAATAAGGATGTCATCAATAAAAGACACCACAAAGTGATCTAAATATTCCTGAATACTTGGCTCATCATATCCATGAAGGCAAAGTAGGAGCATTAGTCAATCCAAAGGACATGACTAGGAATTCATAATGCCCGCATCGAAGTTCAAAGCCGCCTTTTGAATGTCACGGTTCTAATCTTCAATTGGTGATATCCTAACTAAGATCAATCTTTGAAAAGAATTTTGCTCCTCAGAATCGGGTCAAACAGTCATCAATACGCGGGCAATGGATACCTATTTTTGATGGTGACATGATTCAACTCCCGATAATCAATACAAAGTCGATACTCCCATCTTTCTTCTTCACTTAATAGTAATGTAACAGAGCACCCCAAGGAGAAGTACTAGGACTAATAAAGCCAATGTCTAACAATTCTCGCATTGGGTCTTTAACTCCTCAAGTTCAATAGAGCTATTCGACATGGGCTTTGGAAATAGGTTTTGTACCGGTTCAAGGTCGATACAAAATTCAATTTCACGCCCGGGGTAGGCTGTGAAGTTCTTGGGAATACGTCAGAAATTTATTAACACAATAGAAATATCGCTCAAAACCGACGATTTTTTTGTTTAAATCGTGATATGAGCTAAGAAAGCTTGACATCCGCTTTTCAATAAACTAATAGCTTTTTATGGCTCGAGATGACCGTGATTGATTTTAATGGTTTGGTCGTTTGAATTCAAGATAATAGGTTGATTAGGAATATGAAAGCTAACAACCTTATTTAAAACAATCAATTTTTTGCATGATAAGTAGTTAACCAATCAATCCCTGTAATCACGCCAAATGCAAGTATTTTTAATGAAATAAGATCGATGTGTAATGTGAGGGTACCGATTTGAACCAAACAAGACTTATAAAAAGTGGATGTAATGAAGGTTTCTCCCAACTGAGTTTCCACAGATAAGTCAAAGTCTAATTTCTCCTGAGTCAAATTTAATCGATGAGCGCAAGTAGAGAAATAAAAGAATGGGTAGAACCCCAGATCAAATAAAGTATAGACTTCATTAGAGTTTATGATAAGCTTACCCGTGATGACCTCATTCGGTTCGCTCTCCGGGAGGTCACAACAAACGCTCTCCTCAGACCACGGCTTTGATTTTTTTCGGGACTACTTTGGTGCTCCATCCTAGTTGAATTTGTCTTCAGAAACGACAAAATCGAGCTAAGTGACCTTCTTCCACAATTATAACACGCTTTGACTAAGATGGCACAGCTCGGACCGATGTGTCCTCTTCTCCGCATTTGAAGCATATGATAGGTGGTCTTTCTCCTTCCTTAACAACGGTGTCGGTGCCGACGCCTTTCCATCATGTTGAATCTCCGCTTTTGAAATGTCCATTCTTATTGTTTTGGCCCCGATTACCACCAAGTGGTTACCGATCCGCCCGTTGATTCTCCTCCACGCTTGTTGTCACCGCTCTCGATGACTACTCACCGGTATTATAATTTTGCTTTACCGCTTCTTTTAGTCATAAGGTTGACTCGTTATCGCGCTCCACTAATCGAGCCCTATTTACAACATCAATAATAAAACACGCTTTATGAGAAATAAGATGTCGACGTATTCCGACTTCAAACCTCTTAAAACATTCGCCATTCTCTCTTCATTATCCACCAAGTGGGACGAAACCGTGATAACTCCGCAAATTTTTGCCTCGATCATGCGACACTGGCCATATTGTTTTGTTCCAACTTGATAAACTCCACCTCCTTCATGTATGTAATACTTTCGTGAAAGTATTTGTCGCTGAATGCCCCTCGAACTTCTCCCAAGATATCTTCAAGACAAAGAAGTCGAGTACGCTTTTACCGATTCCCACCAAGAATCGCCTCCACGCAACATAAAGGCAAGTAAAGGGAACCTTTTGCTTCTCTGAGCATCCCAAGACATCAAATATCTTGGTAATCATTTATCCATGCTTCCGCCGTAAGTGGTTTTGCTCTCCTTAAACTCCGGTGGTCCCAGCCCTTGAATTGTTTAATGGTGACCACCGAGAGTTTTTCGTGTTTCCACCCCACGCTTTTGGACAGAGTCGTCTCTCTCATTGCAGATAAATTGCATAAAGCCTCCAACATTTGATCATTCATCATTTGGTCGTTGTTATTGTTTGCATGAGGATTGTCGCCTTCCTCGATGCATTATTATCCCGATTATCGATATGTGGTGAATCAACGATCGCCTCAGGCTCCATTGCTATTCTCAACATTCTCGATGTCATTTTCAGACATCGCCACAAAACAAAAGATTAATCGACATGTAACAATTATCTTTATATTTCGACCCACCAATAAAATAAAGCACATAAACTTAGGTAGGTCATACTAACGTAAGGTATTCCCTGCCTCCCTCCTAGTACTATTCTCACATCTTAGCTGTGGATCATATCCCTAAGCTCGATACTAACCGTGACGCCCCAAAATTAGGTATACATCACCCATCTGGGTAGTCGATACATGGTATGTAATTTAAATACAACTTACTAATATAACTCTCGTGGTATAATATTTATATAAACCGTGAGTTTGAATACAAATATTGTCTACTAGATATTATACAAACTCAAAAGGAGTCTCATTATTACAATTATTATCACACTATTTCACGTAATAGTGAGGACTACTAATGCTATCCTCTCGACCATTACTCCGCTCCTCGACTCGTCCAATGCCTATGTTCTCATTTTCTCAAGAGAACAAAGGAAAGAAAGGGTGAGCTCAACTAGCCCAAGAAGAAATATTATGACTAAGATAATGCGTAATAAATTATCAATAGCCTTCAACATTGTTAAACCGATAAAATATAATAAACATCAAGTTTAATCTGCAATGAACAAGCAATCCATTAAAAGAGTCAAGTAGAAAATAAAATCTACTATCTTTTATGATTTAAAAGGTTTTTCATCATCGTTATAGCCGAGACTCAACTTTTAATAAATAATCCACATCATCGAATCACCCCCCGCACTACGGCCAAGGATATTCTTTTTAAGATCACGCACCACAATTATTCCGCGCATCACGCGCCAAGAATAGTCAGGTATTCATTAATGGTCATGATCATGCCAACAATCGCCCATCAATGCACTACTACCATCGAGGACTTTTTACCACATCATTTGTAACATTACTGGCCATGATTACAATCAATAATCCTCGGTCATAATCATACCAAGTCCATCCATGCTCTATGTGCCATGTATGATGACTTTAAAAAAAAAAATATAAAACATGAGGATGATGACAATGATATAAGAATTCAATAAAACAAGTTCAAGAATTAAGTTATTCAGAACTAATAACATCCAAATTGTCAACACGACATCGCTTTAGAGTAGAGTAAAATTCAAGAATGATCGTAAGAATATTTCCATGAAAAGATATCGATGAAACGCAAATATCAAGGATATTCTACTAATTTCATGGAGTATAGAAGTCAAAGTTTTAAACAACCGGGTATAATAAAGAATGGAATAACAAAAGAAATCACCATGCATGCGCAGATCAGACAGATAAAAGTTATTCCAATGTAATAATAATAACTAACTGTGTCGTGAAATTCACATCCATGTGATGTTCCAATGTAATAATAAAGATGGAACTGCATCCTGTAAAACACATGTATAGGATATTCCAATGTAATGATAAAGATTTTAACTGTGTCTGTAAAAACATGCATGTGATGATGTTCCAATGTAATAATAAAGATTTTAACCAGTCCTGTAAAAACACACATGCATGTGATGTTCCAATGTAATAATAAAGAAAGATTTTAACCAGTCCTGTAAAACACATGCATGTGATGTTCCAATGTAATAATAAGAATAAAAAAAAGAATGGAATAAAAGAAGAAGATCACCAAGTATAGGGGATTCACAGATACAAAAGTTATTCCAATGTAATAAATAAGAATGGAATAACAAAAGAAGTTCTCTTCATGAATAAAAAGAATAACACCCCTTTACTTAGTACAACAAATAATATTCCCTACCTTAGAAGAACCAATATCGCAAAGTGAAGTAGAAGTAGTATTTCTTTCTTCTCTCTATAGTTTTCTCTCAGTAGTTTCAAAGTGAATTCGTAAGAAAATAATGAAGGAATGAGCTTCTATTTATAGGAAAATAGAATGCATAGTAATTAATCCATGAACTATCCAGATTGATTTATTTTAACTGACTATCCATATTTAAAGCAAAAATCTTTTAAATAAAATATAATATATTCTATTTATATAAAAACATTTTACTATGCAAACACTATGCAACACTATGCAAAACACTATGCAAAACACTACAAAATACTATGCATAATAAAATATAATATATTTTATTTATGTAATAACTTTAATAAAGTATTTCGCTTTTATATAAAGATGTTTCGCTTTTATTACGTTAATAATAATTAATAAAACAAAACGTCATTATCGCTATAATAATTCATATTATTAATCGACAATAATGGAATCAAACCGAGTGACTTCTCACATAAGCATCAATAATCAATACCGCAAAGCTATGCTACTATGCAACCACACGACATCGTATTTTTTTACTACCGAAAGTAGTTCAACAAGATCAACCAGAAAACTTCCGCCGTTATTTCAATAAAATATTTTTGTCGCTTTCAATCCGATAATAATTTTTGCTGGGGTCCACCAATGATTGAGTCGTTGTATTTAATATTCCCTCGCTAAACCTAAATATTCCCCACCAATCTAATATAATATAACCACTGTGATACTTTTGCAAAATTTATAAATATTACCCACAACTATAACATTATATCAAATTATTCCATAATATTCAAAAATAATATTTATAGAAAATTCATCTTTATTTATAAAACCCACAAAAGTCAAAAATATTTTTGAATTCAAAAAATTATGAAATTGAAAGAAAACTTCTAAATATCCATGGGCATTATACATAAGCAAGATTAAATTCAAAATCACACTTTTACTTTATCAAAAATACTCAATTTTAATTCTAAACACCATCCTTCATTAAATCAATTTCATGTGATGCATGCATGTGTATATGATGTAACTCTAATTAGTAGGGATTTTTACCATGAAAATCAAGCAAACTTTTTTCTCTTTTTTTTTCTTTTTTTTTTCCATTTCTTTTTTTTTTCAATTTAGATTCTTGACTTGTGCAATGTCTCGTTTTCTTAGGCTTTTCAGAGTTACCCATATTGGACCAATGACTCCCAAACCTATTGGCTTTAGGGCACTAGGTGTAGAGACACCCCTAAGGACTTACTAACTCGAGTAACAAAGGCCAAAAATTAGACTAGTCAAGTTGCTTTTATCCATCACACTTTTCAGCACGAATATATATCGATGCTTCCCTAGGCTTGGATACTCAGTTATTTCATTTAATGGACATTGAAGCAGTTATTTATTTCTTTTTTTAACTTTTTTCCTTTCATTTTTTTCTTTTTTTTTCTTGAAATTGCTCGAATCATAGTTTATACCCCATAACTAAGAATTAGTGCAAACGTGAAGTGCGAAAATGCTTGTGAAATCATTTTTTTATTCAGATGGTGTTTCGAACTAAGATTTTGTAACTTATCAAAGATTCAAGAGTTCTAAATCTTTTAATCTTACTCATAAGTTTTTCTCCACAAACACTTATTAGAATTAATTCAATCCATAAAAAGTCAAATAAAATTTTTATTTTTTTTCAATTTTTTTCAATTTTTTGTGTTTTTTTACTATATTTTCCTAAAAAAAAATAATCTAATACAATAATACAAACAAACTCCCCCCATACTTAAATCATGCATTGTCCTCAATGTATGCAAATAAAGAAAAGAGAACAAAGATGTGAAAGAATTGTACCTTGTATGCGGGGCATTTGTCCTGCAAGAAAATGTGGTGAAAAAGAAAACATATATAAATAACTACAAATTTCATAAATCCTAAAAATTATGTGACTATACATGAATGATACAAATGGGTAAGTGAGTGTGAACTTTTCATTATTTTCAGGAGGTCTAGGAAATTGAAAATAGTCAAAATTTTCATCACAACTATGCTTAAAATTTACATCAAGAAAACTTTCACTAACATGTTCAAATGATGGAAAAATTAGTTCATATACATGTTCTAATTTAGTTGACTTATTTGTAGTGGATCTCAACAGCTCATTAACCTTATCTAAACATTCAGATTCATTCCAATTTTGGTCAAGTTAATTGATTTAAGAAAAAATCAATTGAATCTTTTTCAATCAAAAGTCTATTTTCAATTATTTCTTGGGTCATTGACAACTCTTGAATTATGTTTACTTTAATGGGTTGGTGATTTTTTAGGAATATGTCTTTCAGGGTATGGAGTTTTAGGCTTATAAATTTTTTCAACAGACTCATCAAATGCAACATGATCAATTTTAGGCTTAGACTCATAATTTTTAGACTTCTCAATTTTGTTTAACTCAAATTGTGTAGAAGTGAATACAAAATTTTCATTTTCCTCATCATTTTCACAAACATCATGATTTTCAAAATTAATCTCAGAGTTACTAGAAAATTCACCGACCTCTTGTTCATTTATTATGGTGGCTAATCGACTCATTTGAATTTCTAGACGAAATATAACTTGATCAATTCTAAATTGATTTTCCATTAAAACTTCGATAGTTTTCTCTAAGGCACTAAGCCTTTCCTCTTCTTCATTTGATAATTCTTGTGGATACTGAGGTTCTAGATCCGAATATGGATATGGATATGGATATGGATGTGAACTTAGATAAGAATTTTCATAAGTTGGAAAAAAAATTATTTACTTGGTGTGCATTAAAATTTTCATAGGGTTCTTGATTCCAAGCAAAATTAATATTCCAACTATAATAAGAATTCATTTTCCACAAATCACAAAACAAACAGACAACTAACCACGAAAGTCACAAAAAAAATATAATAAAATAAATAAAATAAAAACCCTAATTCTACGGTTAACCTAAATAAAATCTAGACGACAGCTCCTAACTGTTCCAAGTTACATCGCAAGGTCCAGCAAATTCGAAATTAATCACACCACTAGCTAGATAAGTGTAAGAAAGGTGGGTGTCTCTCCGTGGGTACGGTGATTGAATAACCACACATCCTTTAGGCGCTTGCCTTTTGAACCACTTACCTAGACACTAGTAATTTGATTAATTTAAAATTTAGCCTCCACTTGGAGTCCCTTGTTGTAAGACCCCGAATTTTTTTTATAAAAATGGAATTTCCTCTATTTATTATTTTGAAATAGTAAGGGTTGATTTGATTAATGTGGATAGTTATTGGTAAAATACGCAAATATTTCAAATAAGCAAGTGGTTATAAAATACTCATTGTTGTCGGGGAATATTCGTTTGGTCGTGGAATATTCGTACTGTCGGGGAATATTCGTACGACGGCGCAGTCTTTTGTGGGCCCCATAGCAGAAAGCGATTGGATGAAGAAAACGACAAGAATAAGTTGGTTATAAATAACGGCGTAGTTGTTACCGTTAATACTGTTGGAATACCCGGTGGTTAAAACACACTAATACGCGTTGTTGAACAGTAGCACACGGTATTGCACCAATTATTGATTCTTACGTAAGAAGGCACTACTCAATAATTGTTACAAAGAATTCATCGCTCAAGTATTTTATTGATTTAATAATTGTTGCGTTGATATTTTATATTGCTGTTGTTTCAATAATTGTCATTACACAGTATTTTTCATTATCGAAACAATAATTCATATTATCTGAATAATATTATTAGATAACATTATTGGCAATGTCTAGAAAGTTCGTCTAAGGAGAGATTTGGTCACCTAATAATTGGCCAAGAAGTGAGAAATCCTTATCGAAAGCCCCCTCTTCCGGGAACTACCGGTCACAAGATCTTGTGATTCTGTAATATTATTTGTGAATAATTAATTATTGATTTATATGATGAGGAAAATATTGATTTTATGTGGATATAGATGGAGAAAATTTTTAATGTGACAATTGTTGAAAATTAATATTTTATCTTTTTCTGATAAAATAATTCATTTAAATATATTATTTTAATAATATATTAACGATTTATATTTTTATAATGAATGTGGGATATATGAGTATATGAGGAGGAAGAGTATTTTTGTGGCATTAAATGTTTAACACATATTTTGTGTGTTGGTGGACACAATTATTGACCAAAATTTGATTATAGCTTGTAAAATCGCCCGTTTGAGGATTTCGGTTAATTTCTGTTTGGAATTTAGAAAAACATCCTTCTGCAAAGTTGTAGATAATGGAATTTCCTATGAAAAGTCGCAAGTTTCGAATTTTTCTGATAAAAGAGCTATTTATTATGAATTATTGAAGTTCTGAAGCTCCGAAATAATTGATTTTTGGAAGTTTTAATTATTTATATCAACAAAAACGTTTTTATTGTTTTGGTTGGCCCCCATGTGTTGTAAAATATTTGATTTGTGAGTCTTGGTTCATGAGGAATATATATATATAATATATTATTATTATATTAAATTTTTCGCTTTGGTGTTCTAAAGATTTTCCTATAAATAGGGTGCTTAGGTTAGAATTGAAAATCACAATTTAAATCAAATTTTTCTCTCTATATTATAAGCGTATTCTTGTGAGTATTTTGAGTATACTTTAAGTCACTACAAGAAAATCGAAGTATATAGCGATTTATTGCATCGTCGCTATAGATAGAAAAAAGCACCGTCATTATAGATATACGATGCGACGATTGAACGATCGTCATTATAGAAGCGTCGTCGAAACCTATAGCGACGGTCTTTTTCTTTATTATACTACGACCGATCGCTAGAAAACTCCACAAAACGCAACATTGAAGGTTTTTACCCAACGGTTAGAAAGTGGATATCTTCCCCAAATTTTTAAAGATAAGATGTCAGCTATTTCTATACAATAATTTTTATTTATTTTTACGATCGTTAAGCTAAACATAACCACATTCAACCATCCAATCAATATAACATTTACAACTAAAAGAATAAAATGGCCGTCGTATATGGATTTAGATTAAAGTCTATTAATGTATAATATCATCTAAATTTTATACATCGTGTTTATCAATAATTTTTAAACCGTTAAGAAACATAACCACATTCAACCATCCAATCTAATATCAAAACTAAAAGACATAAACAAATAAAGTCATTAATGTATAATATCATCTAAATATACATAACCATCACATATGTATCAAAACAAATTTTCATAAAGACATTTAAAATTTTTAGTATCACATCTAACAAATTTTCATAAAAAGTGTTACATATAACAAATTTCAAAGAGACGTGATATGTCAAGGTGTCCTCTATAGGATTATTTGATCCGCTAATATCACCATTATCTCCTTCGTATCGATCCTACAAATTAATTATCAAGTGAACTTGTTAATCCATAAAAACATAATGATAGCCCCAAAAATTTAAGTATAAGTGAAGTGAGAGAGAGCAACACCGATTGTTGGATCGAGCATTTGAATCGATGAATTCTTCATAAATTCCGCCATAATTGATAATAGTTCATCCACTTTCCTTGCAAAGATCATCTCCTTTTTCCCGCAAGATAAGTGAAGAAAATTTTCAAGCAACGACCCGATTGTCAGACCTCATTATTTCAGGTCACGAGGCCCCCAAGTGTTTGTAGTCGTGGCACCAACTCCACCTTGTCAAGTCTACCATGTCGCCCCGTCCAAGAACTGTGCAAGTATATCATTCCGTCTCTGCATTACCGCTTTCACCACCGATTCCGAGTCTTCTTTAACTCAATAATTTTTTCCCGTGAAAATATATAAGGCAAATTATACACAACTTAAATATACAAGGCAACTTAAATATACAAGGCAATTCAACATAACTTAAAGAAGAGTAAGTAGTAAAATAATAATAGTATTATTTTTAATCTTTCAAAGTATGATATTCTATTCCACTTACTTAAATGTTCCTTCTTTCTATATTGGTTACCTATTTAGACATTGTTTTGAGATACCATCTTGTATTTAGCTTCCCGAGTATTGAAAATTAAAATAATTACACTACAACAATGAGTATTGAATTTTAAAGAGTGAGAGATTGATTTTCATCATCGCCACATTTCCTTTCGCTTTTCCTCATTGGTTCAGATACCCCATATGCAAACAACAAACATATAGCTTGAAAATTAAAATAATTACACTAATACAAACTAGAAGAGAAGTAACACTATATTTGTTGAGGTCTATATGATATTGTTTCCCTGATATTCTTTTATGCCTATGAAAAGTCTTCCTGAGTTGTTCATTCCTGATCTTAGGGGGAGAGAATTAGTCCGATAAATGTCAAGTTCATGACATCATATGTTTAGCTAGAACCGCATGTATGGCTATTTTGACTCTACTTATAAGGTTGGACGCATTGCTTTGTCCCATATACAACATGTTCAATGACATTAATTTAGTGTGTAATATAGTAGTCGGCAACTATTTATGTAGAATCATTCAATTTAATTTATTCATTCGTCTCGTGTTTTTATAAAATGAAATGGTCTCTCTATTTATGCTTACTAATTTATTTTGTTGATCTTTTGGGAATTTGATACTCTAGTTTAGTGACTAATTTATTAATGAACAAATTAAAGGTCTATGCTTCTAGGAACATATTAAAGTAGGAAGTTTTTCTTGGTGCCTCCATAATGTGACTTAACTATATTCTCAGTAGGATAGTAGGATCATGTAAATGAATTTAAAACAAATCATATGTGGATAAAGAGTTAAAAAAACCCATTATTTGAGGATTGATAAACACGTTTAAATTCGAGGATGTAAATGAATTATCTAAAACAAATTCTGCCGACACATTTGGTACTACAAATAAAACAAAGGATAAAGAGTTAATAAAATACCATTTATAAAAGTTGAGGATTGATAAAAATATTGAAATAACATCAAATATTACATTCTTTTTGAAATTGATAGTGCCTAAATGTATGACCTACCAACAAATCGACAATTTTTTGTTATATCTTCCCGTATCAGATGTATTTATAAATTAATAATAATATATAACAATAAGTAAGAATTGATAATACATAAATTAGAATAAACATACTTCAGATCATTTATAGCCAAATCAACCAACAATATTGCAGGATTAACGATAAAAATTATCGAAATAACATTCGATCCAAATATTTCATTAGCACGCTTTTTTACTCGATCATCGTCTGCACATGTTGCTATAAATTGGTACATAAATTAGAAATATCAATACAAACATTAGCCAATAATACTAATTATTAACGAATTAATACTACGTCATACATATATAAACTCTTTAAGTGAGTTTGAATACAAATATTGTCTACTAGATATTATACAAACTCAAAAGGAGTCCTCATTATAACTATTATCACACTATTATTTCGTAATAAAGTGAGGACTACTAATGCTATCCTCTCGACCATTATCTGCTCCCCGACTCGTGATGAGGACTCTAAATGGACCATTGTTCTCTTTTCATTTATGAGAAAGAGAAAGTTGAAAGAAAGGGTGAGCTCAACTAGCCCAAGAAGAAATATTATGACTAAGATAATGCGTAATAAATTATCATTAGCCTTCAACAAAGTTGTTAAACCGATAAAATACAATAGACAACCAGCTTTAACTGCAATGAATAAGCAATCCATTAAAAGAGTCAAGTAGAGAATAAAGTCTACTATCTTTTAGGTTTTAAAAGGTTTTCATCAATTTTATCATTAAGACTCAATTTTAATAAATAAACCACCACATCTAATCATCCTCGCATTCACTTGGCCAAGGATTTTCATCAAATTATCAATGGTCATGACTATACCGAATCACCCCGGTCATAATCATACCAAAACTATCCATCATCGCATTATGTGCCATCGAGGACTTTTGTCACATCATTTATA
Organism: Panax quinquefolius; assembly: GCA_020205615.1. Taxonomy (NCBI): domain Eukaryota; kingdom Viridiplantae; phylum Streptophyta; class Magnoliopsida; order Apiales; family Araliaceae; genus Panax; species Panax quinquefolius. The sequence continues at coordinate 90,624,517 of CM035174.1, read as the reverse complement.
TCAAGTCATGATTATACCGAATGATCCTCGGTCATAATCATACTAAGTTCATCTATGCACGTAAGCCAAAGATAACATAATATAAATGAGGATGATGACAATGACATAATAATTCAATAAAACAAGTTCAAGAATTATTTAATCCATGAATTATTAACGCCCAAATTGTCAACATGATATCGCTTTCAGTAGAGTAAAATTCAAGAATGATCAAGAATATTTCCATGAAAAGATATCGATGAAACGCAAATATCAAGGATATTCTACTAATTTCATGGAGTATATAAGTCAAAGTTTTAACCAACCGGGTATAATAAAGAATGGAATAACAAAAGAAATCACCATGCATGCGCAGATTCAGATGATAAAAGTTATTCCAATGTAATAATAATAACTAAACTGTGTCGTGAAATTCACAACCGATGTGATGTTCCAATGTAATAATAAAGATGGAACTGCATCCTGTAAAACACACGATAGGATATTCCAATAGAATGATAAAGATTTTAACCAGTCCTGTAAAACACATGTATGTGATGTTCCAATGTAATAATAAAAAATTTAAACTGTGTCCTGTAAAACACATGCATGTGATGTTCCAATGTAATAATGTAAGAATGTCACCAAGTATAGGTAAACCACAGATACAAAGTTATTCCAATGTAATAATAAGCAAATGGAATAACATAAGGATTTCACCAAGTATAGGTATGCCACAGATACAAAGTTATGTATAGGTATGCCACTTTTTACAAAAGTTATTCCAATGTAATAATAATGAATGGAATAATGTAAGTTCTCTTCAAGAAGAAAGAATAACACCCTCACCGTAAAAGAACCTAATATGTAAGTAGTGAAGAAGCAGTATACTCTTCTTCTTTCTATAATTTTTCTCTATAGCTTTCTCTCTATAATTTCTCTCTGTAGTTTCAATGAATTCGTAAGAAAATAATGAAGGAACGAGCTTCTATTTATAGGAAAATGGAATGCATAAGAATTAATCCATGAACTATCCGTATTGATTTACTTTAACTGACTATCCATATTTAAAGAAAAATCTTTTAAATAAAATATAATATATTCTATTTATATAAAAACATTTTACTATGCAAACACTATGCAATACTATGCAAAACACTACGCAAAACACTATGCAACATAATAAAATATAATATATTCTATTTATGTAATAACTTTAATAAAGTATTCTATTTTATATAAAGATGTTTCGCTTTTATTACGTTAATAATACTTAATAAAACAAAACGTCATTATCGCTATAATAATTCATATTATTAATCGACAATAATGGAATCAAACCGAGTGACTTCTCACATAAGCATCAATAATCAATACCGTAGTGCTACTATGCAAACCACACGACATCGCATTTTTTACTACCGAGTAGTTCAACAAGAATCACCAGTAAAACTTCCGCCGTTATTTCAATAAAATATTTTTGTCGTTTTTCAATCCGATAATAATTTCGCTAGGGTCCACCAATGATTGAGTCATTGTCATTTAATATTCCCCGCTAAACCTAATATTCCCCACCAATCTAATATAATATAACCACTGTGATACTTTTGCAAAATTTATAAATACTACCCACAACTATAATATTATCTCAAATTCACACCATAATATTAAAAATTATTTCAACAAAATTTAAATCTTTATCGATAAAACTGGGTCTCACAATCTCCCTCCTTATGGAATTTCGCCTCTAAATTAGGGTGGTACGTACTGGTATGATAAAAGAGATGAGGATACCTGAATACTTTTATCGCTTAAAAATATTAAATTCATCTTTGCAATCCTACCAAAGATATTCATTAACAATTCATCTTTGCACTACAAAGCCAAAGATATATAACAAATCAAAACCAATAATACCGAGAGACTAAGCTTAATAGTATCACGACCAATTAATTATCCATGCACCATCGCCAAGGATATTCGTGTTTTCAATCTGATAAATATGATTATACCAATAATCCGTGGTCATAATCATACCAAGTCTATCAATGCACTACTACCAAAGACGACTTTTTACCACATCCATGAATTAATATTTCATCACGAGACTCAAATTTCAATAATTAATCCATATCATCGAATCATCCTCGCACTACGTGCCAGATATTCATTAAGATATTCACCATTTAATTAGATCTACTACCAAAGATAATAATTATCCATTAAGATTACCACAAATTATAATGCACTATACCAAAGATAATCAGGTATTCATTAAGATATCACGACCACAAATTATCCATGCATCCTACTACTAAAGATAATTGTGTATTCATTAAGATCACGACCACAAATTATCCATGCACTACTACCAAAGATAATGTGTATTCATTAAGATTACGACCACAAATTATCCATGCACTACTACCAAAGATAATTGTGTATTCATTAGTATCACGCACCACAAATTATCCATGCATTACTACCAAAGATAATTGTGTATTCATTAAGATCACGACCACAAATTATCCATGCACTACTACCAAAGATAATTGTGTATTCATTAAGATCACCACCACAAATTATCCATGCACTACCAAAGATAATGTGTATTCATTAAGATCACGCACCACAAATTATCCATGACTACTACCAAAGATAATTCAGTGTTTTCAATTACTAATTATGATTATATTTAACAATCCTCGGTCATAATCATACCAAGTCCATCTATGCACTACATACAGCCATAGATGACTTTCAACATAATATAAGCATGAGGATAATGATATAAAGAATCAATCAAATGAGATAAAGGATAAATATTAAACATTTATAATATATAATTTATCCAGATTCAAGAATATCCCATGTTATCAATCACTTAATAATCTCATAATCTAATATCATTAATATTATAACAATATTTTAATCACTTCTTAAATTTATAAACAATTTATCTTAATTGTTTACGCTTTTACCATATAATGCATTTAATCATTCAAAATGTCATACTCATAAAATATCATCACCAATTATCAAATCCCTCATCAAAAAATATGCATATACTCTATATAGGATTCTCTAGCCATAAAATCCTATTTTCAACTTTGTTATATTTCACATAACATATTTAACTCATATGTTCAGAATTAAACTATTTTCATGAAAAATACCAAAATCAGTCCCAAAAATATTTCTTTTCTCTGGGATTTAGCATAATATAGTCCCATAATGAAAATATATATTTTCTCGGAATTTTAAAATTCATTTACTATTTTTCAAAAATCAATTTCTAATTAATTCTTAAGAAATTAGCTACCTCAAGTTTAACTCCAAAATTCCCAAATCTTGGCAGGACCTTACACATGTTAACGTGAGCTTCTAGTTTAAATTTCATGGTCATCTGAGTTATAGAACTCAAGTTATAGCATTTTTCATTTAAAAACCTAAATATTGAAATAGTCATAACTTGCTCATTTTAAGTCGTAATGAGCTCATTTTTGGACAGGAGGTACTTTTATACCATATACCTTCATGTCCCAAAAGGCCAGAATTTTTCTCATAATTTAAGTGGCCGAAAAACAGTCCCTTAAAGTTTCTGGGCAGTAGCATTTTTGAAATTTACAGCTTTGGTCTCCTTTGCTAAAATCAGTCCACACAAAAATCTACAACACCTTTTCCAGTAATTCCACTTGGATTAGTTAGGTAACTCATAGATCTAACTCTAGGACTTGACCACACTCAAAAATTCAAAATATAATAAGAGATATGGTCAATTGAATTTCATGTTACGCTTTTCACCAAAATCTGATTTTCAACCTTTGTGATTTCTAAGAAACTTTCATGTTTTTCACATAATAACCAACATAACTCATCATAAAACTTACTAATACTTCATATACCCATGATTTTCATTAGTCCAATGCTTTTATTATGACTTTCATCATAAACCACGTAAACTGCTCATTTTAGTCAAGAAATATTCGAGGGTTTAAGAAATGGGTTTCAGAGATGGGGTCAATACAAAATTGATTTCACGTTCTAGGTAGGCTAGGAAGTCTTCAAGAATACGCCAAGAAATTTATTAATGATAGAAATATCATTCAAAAAAATCTATTTTATCCAAGACTTGATAAGACGTCACATTAATACCAACCTGTGACTTCTATCCCTTAACCTAGATAAGACCTCACAATGATACCTATAAACTTGCCATCTTCATTCACGACGTCGCCTACGTAAAGTCCGCTTTTTGCATTCCACACAAAGAAGTCAACAACGAAAGGTTCGGGGCTCTTTACTTATGACTTGATATAACAAATGATTAACTTTAGGATTTGGTTACTTTGAATTGTGATAATAACAAAGTTGGTTAGAATATGAAAGCTAACAACCTTAAAAAAAGAATAATGAGTAGTTAATCAATCGCTTTCAAAAATTACCTCAAAGGCAAGTATTTTCAAAGAGATAAGATCGACAGTAACGTGAAAGTGTTTATTTGAAAAACAAGATTTAAAAATAGTAGAGGTAACGAAGGTTTCCTACCAACTAAGTTTCAACTAATAAGTCAAAGTTTAACTTCTCCTGAGTCAAATTTAAACGCTGAACGCAAAGCAAGAGAGATAAAATAATGGGTAGAACCCAGATTCAATAAGGTATAGACTTCGCAAGAATTTATAATTAACTAACCCTGCAATAACTTCGCTCGTCGTTACCCACTTTTTGAGAAGTCACTTAAAAACGCTTCTTCCTAAAAACCACCGATTTTTTTTTTTGTCCAGATCCGCTTTGGTGCCACTATCCCAAATTGGACTTGACTTCACTATACGCACAAAATCGAGCTAAATGACCTTCTTCTTGAAATTTCCACTTCTATTATTTTGCCATGATTACAACCAAGTGGTTACCATTCTTAGCATGATAATTTCCCCACGATGGTTATCATTGTTCGATAGCCGCTGCCACCAAGAGATGATTATTATCGTGTTGTTGGTCGTTACTTTTTGTTCGAGAATCGAATCAACACTCTCATGTGCTTCATTGCTTATCTCAATATTTTCAGATGTCATTCTCAAACATCGCCACAAAACAAGGGTTAATTAACATATCACATATTATCCCTATACTCTCGATCGACCACCAAATAAATACCAAATAAACTTAGGTAGGTCATACTAACAAGGAATTCCCTGCCTCTCCCTCCTAGTTCTTATCTCACATCTTAGCCTGTGGATCATATCCTAAGCTCTCGATACCAACCGCGACGCCCCAAAATTAGGTATACGCCACCCATCTTGGGTCGCCACTTACATGGTATATAAATTCAAATACAACTTATTAATATAACTGCTGTCAGGTATAATACGACATATAAATCGTGAGTTTGAATACAAATATTGTCTACTAGATATTATACAAACTCAAAAGGAGTCCTCATTACAACTATTATCACACTATTTCACGTAATAGTGAGGACTACTAATGCTATCCTCCGACCATTACTCCGCTCCCCGACTCGTCTCAAAGCCTATGTTCTCATTTCTCAAGAGAATAAAGGAAAGAAAGGGTGAGCTCAACTAGCCCAAAGAAGAAATATTATGACTAAGATAATGCGTAATAAATTATCATTAGCCTTTCTTCAAATGTTAAACCGATAAAATACAATAGATAAACCGCTTTAATCGCAATGGAATAAGCAATCCATTAAAAGAGTCAAGTAGAGAATAAAGTCTACTATCTTTTAGGTTTTAAAAGGTTTTTCATCAATTTTATCACGAGACTCAAATTTTAATAAATAAACCACCACATCTAATCATCCTCGCATCACTGGCCAAGGATTTTCATCAAATTATCAATGGTCATGACTATACCGAATCACCCCGGTCATAATCATACCAAAACTATCCATCATCGCATTACATGTGCCATCGAGGACTTTTGTCACATCATTTATATCAAGTCATGATTATACCGAATGATCCTCGGTCATAATCATACTAAGTTCATCTACGCACGAAGCCAAAGATAACATAATAATATAATATGAGGATGATGACAATGACATAATAATTCAATAAAACAAGTTCAAGAATTATTTAATCCATGAATTATTAACGCCCAAATTGTCAACACGACAACGTTTTCAGAGAGTAAAATTCAAGAATGATCGTAAGAATATTTCCATGAAAAGATATCGATGAAACGCAAATATCAAGGATATTCTACTAATTTCATGGAGTATAAGTCAAAGTTTTAACCAACCGGGTATAATAAAGAATGGAATAACAAAAGAAATCACCACGCATGCGCAGATTTCAGACAGACAAAGTTATTCCAATGTAATAATAATAACTAAACCAGTCGTGAAATTCACAACCGATGTGATGTTCCAATGTAATAATAAAGATGGAACTGCATCCTGTAAAACACATGATAGGATATTCCAATGTAATGATAAAGATTTTAACCAGTCCTGTAAAACACATGCATGTGATGTTCCAATGTAATAATAAAATTTAACCCAGTCCTGTAAAACACATGCATGTGATGTTCCAAATGTAATAATAGAAGAATGTCACCAAGTATAGGGTAAATCACAGATACAAAAGTTATTCCAATGTAATAATAAGCAATGGAATAACATAAGGATTTCACCAAGTATAGGTATGCCACAGCACATACACAAAGTTATGATATAGGTACGCCACTTTTTACAAAAGTTATTCCAATGTAATAATAATGAATGGAATAATGTAAGTTCTCTTCAAGAAGAAAGAATAACACCCTCACCGTAAAAAGAACCTAATATAGAAGTAAAGAAGCAGAATACTCTTCTTCTTTCTATAATTTTCTCTATAGCTTCTCTCTATAATTTTCTCTCTAGTTTCAATGAATTCGTAAGAAAATAATGAAGGAACGAGCTTCTATTTATAGGAAAATGGAATGCATAAGAATTAATCCATGAACGGTCCTGATTGATTTATTTTAACTGACTATCCATATTTAAAGAAAAATCTTTTAAATAAAATATAATATATTCTATTTATATAAAAACATTTTACTACGCAAACACTATGCAATACTACTATGCAAAAACACTACGCAAAAACACTACAACACTATGCATAATAAAATATAATATATTCTATTTATGTAATAACTTTAATAAAGTATTCTATTTTATATAAAGATGTTTCGCTTTTATTACGCTAATAATACTTAATAAAACAAAACGTCATTATCGCTATAATAATTCATATTATTAATCGACAATAATGGAATCAAACCGAGTGACTTCTCACATAAGATCAATAATCAATACCGTGTGCTACTAATCAACGCCATTCCTAACCCAATTTATGTTTTCAATATCAACTTCAGAATCGGAGTGATGAATTCTTCATTGGTATTGGGTAAATCGTCACTATCGTAATCTACTTCAAAGAAGACATATTTTCAATAAATCTAAATCTATTGTTCAGATAACCACACGCCAATTGTTAGATAACCACACGCCAATTGTTATCTTTGATCATCAACATAAAATATTTGTTGAACCCGAAAGCAGCATTACAAAGGGCTCATCGGTTGAACCAAACTTTTGATGATTTACAAGTTGAAGCCATAGTCACGGGCCAATTCTCTATCACGTGCTAAACCGTCATACCACTTACATTTGAATAGAACAACTTTGCCGATCCATAATAATCTAATTCAACAACATCTTCCAAAATACCAAAGTATTCAACTACATCTTCCTTAGGATTTCGATCTCTAAAGCAGATGAATATCCACGAGTAGTTGCTACCACATATACCCCACTATTCTCGCTGCTCTCCTCTTACTCTCACAACTTGTCGAATGGAATCGATACCCATTTACCAAATAACCATCTCCTCTCCCCGCCTATCAAATTGGGGCTAAATGCAAGAGCTTGAACTTCCTTTCAAGCATCGTTATTCATAGTTGCCATCTACAAAATGGTAGCGATATAAGCAAATTCCATCCATTTATTATTAATAACCATTACAAAATTTTGCATAAAATTACGCTCAAATAATGTAGTACTTACATAATTTTAAACCATTCAGAAATTCCTTTTCTTAGCATTGTCAATTTCCTCAAGGCTTGCTTTTTGCTTACGCTTTCCACGTCGCAACATATATGAATCTTGCCAAATACTACAAATAAATAAACAAATTAAACAAATTTTTTTTTTGTCATAGCTAGTGGGCTAACATAAGTTATTAATATTTTCAACAATAAATGTCATTCTTTATTTACTCACCTTAGATACGACTCAACCTCTCAGACAATTAAATAAAGACATACAGTGTGCACTCTCGACATCATCGCTACATAGAGTACAAACTTTTGGGACATTAAGAAATCGACCTATGTTTCTAAATACGTAGAGAGAATCTTTTCCTTGTTCATATCCAAAATTTCATTTCTTCCAACTCGCTTCCACGCAAAGATTGTTTTGACTCAAATATCTCGAGCAAAATGTAACACATTCTTCAAAGAATATACCCTTCTACAATCGAATTCTTCCGGACGACTTCTATTATGTAATATACCCTTTTAACTTGCCCATGTATCTTCAAAAGCCCACATTTGTCGATATTTAACATTTCCACTATCTTCGCTTCTTCAATGAGGTGGACACACAAATGTACCATTATATCAAAGAAAGCAGGAGGAAACACCATCTCAAGCTTGCAAAGTATTAACGGAAATTTTTTGTTCAACCGCTCATAATCTTCCGATGTGTTATAGTTGGAACATAATTCTCTCAAGTAGTTACAAAGTTCAATTATTGTTGAGCGTATATGTTCAGGCAAGTTTGTACATCGATTGCTATGGAAGTAATTGTTGATTAAAATACGGCAATGTGACTTTTAAGACCGAGATCTTGCCCCCTTCAAATTGATGCAACGTGAAATATTTGAAGCATATCCATCGTGTACCTTAACATTTTTCAACACTTGCAAGAAATCATGTCTTTCTTTCTTAGACATCGAGTAGCTTGCAAACGCAAGAAAAGGTACTTTGAATCGCTTGTCTTGCACGGTATCGATGGAGCTCTTCTTATACCCATTTTCATCAAGTCCAATCGTGCTTTTAAATTATCTCTTTGACTTTCCTTGCACACTCAACAATGTCCCAATCAAAGCTATCACAAATGTTTTTGGCAATGTGCATTCCATCTAGATCAGGGCGCAACAAAAGGTTCCGCCTAATATGGCAATTCAAAGAAAATAGATTTCTTCCTCCAATTATGTTTTGAGTCACGGGAATGGTCTTCGTATAGTGGGTGTCTTTCCAAAAGTGACATTAATAGCATTAACTTGTTCAAGAATATCAAACTCGATGGCACCCACCGAGCTTCACTATGGTCACATTCTCCGTTAAATCTTCAGTATCAAACCTATAACTACGACCCGACTCCGTAAAACAACGATGCCCGATATAACATTCCTTACTTTGCAATCTACAAGAACGAGTGTTCATTCGACATGATGGACAAGCTAACTTACCTTTAGTACTCCAACCGCATAACATAGCAAGAGTCGGAAAATCACTAATTGTCCACAACAAAGGCCGCACGATTTGGAACTTTGTACCGTTAGAGACGATCATAACGCTTCAACCCCATTACTCCATAAGATCTTCAACTCCTCAATTAAAGGTTGCATATACACGCCAATATCATTACATGGAGAGTTTGGACTGTGTATTAACAAACGGCATGATAAAATACTCCCGCTTCATACACATCCATGGTGGTAAGTTATATACAACAATTGTCACCGCCATATACTATACGGTGACCCATGGGTAAAGGGACTCATGCCATCAAGGGACAATCCGAGTCTTACATTTCGATGTTCTTGAGAGAATGTAGGGTACATTGTATCCAAATGCTTCCAAGTCGCAGAGTCACCGGATGACGATTCACTCCATCTTTCCGCCGCTTTTACATGATGCCACATCATGTATTTTGCGCTTCTACAGTATATAAATAGCCTCTCGTAATCTCTAATTAACGCTAAATAACGAATTGCTTCACGCCTACTACTTTGCTCCTCTTCGTTTTTTGTATCTATTTGTGTCTTCTCCGATACAACCATCTCTGGCCTCGCTTCCATCTCGATGATTTGCAAACCGCATAAGACTCTAATTTTTCATTCTCCTCCAAAAGAGCATACAATCATTCTCGCACGCATCAATCTTCTCATAACCAAACCCTAAATTTCCAACCATTTTCTTCATTTCATAAAATTATCGTGCAAGTTTGCAAATGATGGAAATGATGACTGAACTTACTTGAGCAATCCATCAAAGGACACATCACCATTTGCTAACATTTTTATGATTGAAAAGCCATACAACGAATGAAAGGATCTGCCTCATTTTCACATCCAGATATAAAGGTTGATTGGCCTCGACATGTACTTTTGGTATTTTGAAGCTTCAAATTATTTAATCTACACCGTGATCCCTAAATATATCATTTACCATCTCGTGCATACGATGCTCATCTTCTGGATTGTGATGGTTCTTCGTGAACATCATCATTACTCACATCCCCGACAATCACATCTTCCCTCGATGCACCCAATTGCAGGTAGCCAAACATAAATCCATCACAAATCAAATGTTCACTTAATAGTAGCTCAAACTGCATCTACCATTTACACAATTCTTACATGGGCAAGGAATTCTTCCTGCTACTACGCCCACTTTTTTCAAACCAAAGTCCGTAAATATCTCTATGCTCGCAAGATATTCTCTAGAATATCTTGGTAATTCCATCCACATCTTATCCATAATATTATGTCCCTAAATCAAATTGAACAACCATCGTAATGATATTGTGTATAGAAATCTATGCTACCAACCAAACTCCCAGCTCACTCAAACAAAAAAAAAAAAGGTGTATATATGTAAGATTTATGCCAAGTCCCCTTCCCACCACTCGATATTCATATAATTGCTCCCTCCTCCCTAAATTTACCACACATGCATTATTATATAATTAAATCGTGGTTTCATGATTTTAGCCCTCTATAACCATATATGCTCTAGTATCAAATTCTACTAATATACAAGGGTTTAGTAATTACCAAAGAAAAAAAAGAATGCAAAGTATATATGTAGCTTAATTAATTACTTGAGCATTATGGCAAACCGGCAACCCCAACCCGGAACCACGTAAAAGTATATGCAAATCCATCGATCCAACCCGACAACCACATAAAAATTTTCTTCACATCCTTCAACTTTCTTCTTCTTCTTGTTCACATTAATGAACTAATCCTCTTTAATTTCAATTCAATTATATTCTATCTCCTCAACTTAATTCTCATCATCATATCCCTAGAAACAAAATCTATCTCGCAAACCAAACCTACTTGCCACAAATTTCTCTCTTTCACAAAACTTTCTTAATTACACTTCTAATTTCCGTGATTAGCTAGTTCATATACATACATTAATTCCTAGAAAAGCATATAAGAAAAAGCATAGACTCAAGCATATAACCTGCATCATCGCTAGTTGGCTAAACGATATGCTAATTCATTGTTGTATGCTTTAGATCGATCCTGTGATTACTTGTAAAGCATTAGAGTCAAATCAAAAAGAAAACAATGGAAAGATTTAACAATTATACCCATTTTAACATAGTTCCAAACTACATGACTTGGACAATGATCAAAAAATCATTACAAATCTGAATCAGTAGATTGATTTAACGTGCAAAACCTAAACAAGTAATTGTCTTGTAACACAAAATCAAGAAAATTTTCTTAAACATTATAAATTTCAATCAACTACAAAAGACATCACATAAAATGACTACTTATAACATATAGATAGATACACATATATAAATATATATATATATATAGAGAGAGAGGATGGAGCAATGGGATTGTTTTGAACTTTTGCCTAAAAGAAAATAATTCAGATTCAGATGGGTAGATCAAGAAAACCCCCGGACAGGTGTGGAATGGAGAAGGCGAATCGGATCTTTAAGATTGGAGAAAGAAATTTCGATGTGCTCTCAATTTCCTTTCCTCGCATCATTTCTACTAAGAGGAAAGGAAGAAAAGAGAAGAGAGGATCGTCGGCTTGATTGAATCGAGCAACCCCGACCGAGAGAAAAAAAAGACCTTTCTCATGACAATAGTATAGTAGTGAGTGCTCAATATTATCCTTCCAAGCCGGACGGAGTGAGATGGAGTGAGAATATCAAGAGGAGATGTAGAGTGAGTGAGATTCAAATGACTAAGATCGAGCGATCGAGAGAGAGTTTGGTTTGGGGAAAGAACAATAATCGATAAAACGCCCCTTTCATACCCTCTCGTTAAAATCCCAAAATAAAGACCTATACCGACGGCCATATTGTGACCCTCTAATAGAATGTTTCAACTAAAATCATTTTCGAGGTAAGGGATGTTATTTTCTTCTCAAATGATATTATTTCTTCAATATCATTATGCCGAAATATTGGTTGGAAATTTTTATCAAATTTGGAACTTTTTTCATGTGGGAGTTCTTATTCATGAGTTACTATTCATGAGTTACTATTCACGAAAGTTACTATTCACGTAGTATTATTCAAGCGTGATGATGTTCTTTGGGAAATTTCTATCTTTTGGTGTCGAGTTACTATTCACGATATACGACCTTATTATTCACGATACTGCACTATTCACTTAATACTAAGACTATTCACCGAAAAATGAAATTTTTCTTTTGTCCAAAATATCTATTCGGATACTAGCTTTGATTGTATCCATGTTTTGATCATTCTTGAATTTTACTCCACTGATTACTTATGAAGTATTTTTGAACTTGGATTGTTTAAAATACTTAATCCTTAATATTTGTTCTTTTGTTTCTTTCGATTCGTTTCCTTTAAAATATTTTTCATCATCCTCAGTCCTAAATGATGATATTATTGAATATCTTTGGCCTGTAGTGCAAAGATGAATGATTTCTGAAGAATATCTTTGGCCCGTAGTGCAAAGATGAGCAGTGTTGAGATGAACACGACCGATCGATTAATATCTTTGGCCCGTAGTGCAAAGATGAACAGTGTTTAGATGAACATGACTAATCGATGAATATCTTTGGCTCAGTAGTGCAAAAGATGAATATTTGATTCGAGATATATATTGATTGATGTTACAGGATAAAATATCGACGATGAACTTTTAAATTCATATATGTAAGATAGTAGTTTGCATTCTCTACTTAACTCTTCTAATGAATTATTATTTCATTATGAATATTGATTTAAAGTTTGTTGTCTATTGTATTCTATTAGATTTTTCCTGTTGAAGACTAAAGATAATTTGTTGTATATTATCTTAGTCATAATATTCTTTACTGGGCTAGTTGAGCTCACTCTTTTCCTTGTTGTTCCATTTTTTTTCTCAGGAGGCGAGAATGTAGCGAGTACTAGTCGGGGTATGGAATGAAGGTTCTAGAGAGAGTTGTTTAGTAGTCCTCACCATTTTGGTAAAATAATGTATCAATAATTATGATGGGGATTTATTTGCGTGTGGATATTGTCTAGATGGCAATATCTGTATTTAAACTCACAGTTTATATGTTGTAATAATAAAGTTGTAGTTATTTCTGTACCATGTATTTGGCGACTCAGAATGGGTTGGATGGAATGGACCTATTTTGGGGGCGTCACACTTGTCCTAATTGAGCTCGAGTCCTAGGGGCCAATGTCTACTTGATTTTATTAGGCCATGGTCATGCAAAATGGAAATTAGGTTGTTTGTGGGCCAAGGAAGGGTGATGAAATCCCCACTTTATCTTGTTACAAGTTGTGCCCTTAATGTTAGATTAAAGATGAAAATGCACAAATAGAAAAAACTATGAATACATAAAGTGTCCTAAAACTATGTGAATTACGAAAGAATGATTTTTTTTTGACATATCTCAATTCTCCCGCAATCCCCACAGTTAATATTTGACAAAAAATAAAAAACGTAATAGGATGTGCTCTACGTGAGTGAATGAATGAATGCGACAAATAAAAAAATATTAAAAAAACTAATATTTTTTTTAAAAAATATGGAGATACGAAGTACCGAAAAAAGCGTAGCAACAAAATCTTTATATTTTCGCTCCTTCGATCTGCTTCAATAATCCTGAAAAGAATAGAGTTAAAACTAATTCGAATAAATTAAAATTAAGTCTAGTCTCCGTCAACGGCGCCGACGCCAAAAACTTGATGTGTTTAAATTATGTACCATAAGTGCACAATGTCAAATTGAAGATCCGACAAGTACAGGTCGAACCCACAGAGACTAGATTAATTTTAATATTTCCTTAATATCTATTTTAGGCGAATTTGAAATAAAGATAGAGAATTAATTAACTAAATTATGAAAACTAATAATGAGAAAACAATCAAGGATTCTGAATTCATTAAATAATAAACATAACATATACTTCAATCTCTTCTATTTTTATAACTCAATTATGATTTTGATCTCTATTCCCTTTAATTTAGTAATTTTACAATAAACGTGGGCAAACATAGACTATGAAAATTTAAGGATTAACTATAATCCATCAAAACTTCTTTGAGCAAGCATGGATTATGAAAAACTCACATCTTAACAATAATCTATCAAAACCTCTTAATTAATTTAAAATCACATAAGAACTATAAAACCAAGGTATTTCAATAACGAAACATGAAGGCGAAATCAACTAAACATAAAAGCATAAATAATAGAAGAGATGAAAATATTATTATGAATAATTATTTAATTTCATCTTCATCCTAGATAAAAGAAATTAGCTAGACATAAAAAATAATTAAACTAAATAATATAAAGAAAAGAAGAAAATTAAAAATAAATAAGAAAACTCCCTTTAATTAACGATCATTCAACGAACGTACAATGGAGAAGTAATTTAATCTACTCATACTCCTAACCTAAACTAATACAATACCTAATCCTCCCTCCTCTCTAAAACAAGAGACTTATTTATAGAGAAAATAACTTTGAACCCTAATTTAAATTCATTGAACTTGAACACTTTTGTTCCCTTTCCATGTTAGTTTCAACTTTCTAGTGACAATCAACTTCTCAAAGAGATCTTTTAGATAAACTTTTCTTTCTCTTGTTGGATTTGACTTGCAAACCAAGATTATTCCAACTCTTTCCTTCTCCTTGCATGATTCTTCTTTGATATTCCTTACATGGATAAGAACATTAAATATCGATTGATCACCAAGATTTTGACTTTATTGCAACAAATACTAAATCCTACAAAATAAAATAAAACTGTAAGACCCCAACTTATTATAAATAAAATCGAATTTCCTCTAATTATATTTGTGAATAATAAGGTATTAATTTGATATATCTCTCTGGTTATGGGTGAAATGTGCAAATTTTGCAAAATATGCAAGTGGTTATAAAATAATCATTGTTATTTGGGAATATTCGTTTGGTCGTGGAATATTCTTGTTGTCGAGGAATATTCGACGACGCACGCTAGCCATTTGTGGGCCCCATAATGTAATAAATCGGATGAATAAAAAAACGACAAGTTTGAAGTTTTTATAAATAACTACAGAAGTTGTTACTGCTAACACTCGTTGGAATACCCTTGTGGTTAAAAATACAAAGAATACGCTGCGGATGCACAAAGATTGATGAATTATCGATCCTTACGTAAGAAGGCACTACTCAATAATTGTTATGTAGTTATCGCTCAATATTTTATTTTATCGATTCAATAATTGTTGCGTTGATATTTTATATTATTATTGTTTCAATAATTGTCATCGCACAAGATTTCCCATTATCGCATCAATAATTCATATTATTTGAATAATATTATTAGATATCATTATTGGCAATGTCTAGAAAGTTCAATCAAGGAGAGGTTTGGTCACCTAATTGCGGCGCCAATAAGGAGAAATTCTTATCGAAAGCCCCTCTTCCTCGGGAACTACCGATCATTATAAATGTGATTCGTAATATTATTTGTGAATAATTAATTATTGATTCATATGATAAGGAAATATTTATTTTATGTGGATATAAATGTTGGATATATTTATTGTGGTTAAAAATGAAGGAGTTAATGTTGAGGTGTTTTATCAAGATTTTTGTTTGAATGGAGGTATTAAAAATTAAACCAAAGTGTTTTTGAGATATATTGTGTGAGTTATAATTTTTAATCCGACCGTTGGATCGTTGTAATTTTTGAATATGTTATACATATATAAGTTGAGTATATGTCCACAAATTTTGAACCGTTAAAATGAACGATGATTTGTTATGAATTTTAAGAGGTGACTCGATTCGTAAATTAGGTTTATAAATGATTTTGGTGGAAAATTTAGAATTGAGTGGGCCCCACTTGTGGTTGGTGAAGAAATGTGCTGAATTTATTTCAAATGGTGGGTGGAATAGTAGTAAAGTAAAGCCATCGTCAGCAGTCAAGTCTCGCTAATATTTTCCTATAAATAGAGGGCTAAGTTAGAATTAAAAATCACACGTAAAACAGTTTTTTCTCTTTCTCTAGATTATCGAGTGTATTTTGTGAGTATTTAGATACTTTGTGAGTTTCTATTCATCGCTGCAAGTTTCCTTCAAATTTTATACCGATATTTCGATCGTAAGTAATCGATATTTTGAGTAAGGGATGTTATTTTCTTCATATATGATATTATTTCTTCAATATCATTACGCCAAGTATCGATCCGAATTTTTATCAAATTTGGAACTTTTTTTGTTCGGGGTTACTATTCACGATATACAAGACTATTCACGATACTCACTATTATTCACTTAATCACGACACTATTCACCTAAAAATAAAATTTTTTTCTTTTGTCCAAGATGTCTATTATGGTTACTATCTTTGATCAGATCCATGTTTTGATCTTTATTTTTTAATTTTCGATTCAAAATTAGTATTTATGAAGTATTATTGATCTTCGATAAACCGTTATACTTAATCCCTACTATTTGTCCTTCCGCTTCAATCGGATTCGCTTTTCTTTAAAATATTTTTCATCATCCTCACCCTAAATGATGATATTACTAAATATCTTCTACCAGTAGGCAAAAGATAAATGATTAATCGATGAATATCTTTGGCCCGTAGTGCAAAGATGAACAGTGTTGAGATGAATACGACCTAATCGGTGATATAAATGAATATCTTGGTCTCAGAACAAGTAAAAGATGAATATTTGATTAAAGATGTATATTGATTGTTGTTACAGGATAAAATATTGATGATGAACTTTAAATCTTTGTAAGATAGTAGAACTCATTCTCTACTGACTCTTCTAATGGATTGTTGTTTATTTCACAGCATTGTTGATCTAAAACTTGTTGGTTATTATATTTTATCGATTTTTCCTCGTGAAGACTAACGATAATTTGTCAGATATTATCTTAGTCATAATATTCTTTATCGGGCTAGTTGAGCTCACCCTTTTCCTTTTTGTTCCATTTTTCTCGTGGAGGTGGTGAGAACAGAATAGTCGAGGAACTGATGGTTCTAGAAAGATGTTTTAGAGATCCTGATGGTTCTAGAAAGATGTTTGAATAATTGTAATGAGGACTCATTTGAGTGTTTCTAAAAGAATATTTGTATTTAAACTCATAATTGTTGTCAGGATTTTGCACGACAATTTATTTTGAAGTTGTAGTTTGCTATCCGTACATCATGTATTTTAGCGAAGACAATGGGTGTTGTATACCTATTTTGGGGGTTCACAAAACATATTAATTAATAAACTAATAATAATTAAAAGGATAAAATTAGGGATAATAAAATGTATGAATTACGTGTCTATCAAATATGTAAACTTTTATTTTATTTGAAGTTATACTCCATCAACTTTATGACAATAGAAGTTATTAAAATCTGAGCAGTCGAAATATATGTAGTTATATACTTAATTACACTATTAAATATAAAAATGATATTCCAATACTTTAAATCAAACAAAATTTTACATAATCTCATACTTTTACATGTTCATTACATCCGTACGGTCAGATCATTAAATTGACGATCAAATGACATTGTATTGAATGTTACCTAAAATAATTTATCTTAGGTCAGTCTAAAATGCCTTTTACTATATATGTGTGTGATAAAAAAGGCCGTGGTAAATGTAATTAATGTGTGTGAGTCTATAAATATGACAATTGATATACTCCTCTGTCTCTGTGATAAAAGTCCAAGAAATAAAATGACAAAATTCTACATAATAATATCATTAAATATGGATGGAGAATTAGAATAAGAAAAGTATGAGATATTTAATGTTACGAGCATAATAAGAAAAAATGTGTAAAAATTTGGTTATTAAAGGAAAATGGACATTTAATAATGGGACTACTCAAAATAGTAATAAAGATTTTTATCCCTAGGACGAGGAGGAGTACATTATATGCATGTTTATGTATAGTATATTCTAAAGCTATATATAGGTAAACAAGATTTTGATTTAATGTAGAGTTGATTTTAAATTACAAACAAAAATGGACTTATAAATTTTTTTGTGTTTGACAAAACATTTATTTATAAATTAAAACTTGACATGAGGACTCTAGTCGAGGTAAAAGTGATGGTTCTAGAAAGATGTTTTAGCCCTCACTATTTCGTAAAATAGTGTTTGAATAATGAATGAGGACTTATTTGAGTGTATATTGTCTAGAAGACAATATTTGTATTTAAACTCACAAGATGTGTTGTCGTCGATTTTGCATTTACAATCAGATTATAAAGTTGTAGTTTGCTTTCTCGCATCATGTATTTGGCGACTCGTAATGGGTGTCAGATACCTATTTTGGGGGCGCCACAAATTGGTATCAAAGCTTAGGATATGGTCTCTCAGTGAGATCGGGAATAGAACTAGAGAGGGAGAGATGAGTAAATCCTTCGCTAAAGTGTGTCCTATCTAAGCTTATTTGTTGGTCACCATCATAATATAGGATATTATGTGATATGTTAATTTGTTTAATTAACCCTTGTTTTATGGCAAGATTTAAGAATGGTCACCGAGAACGTTAACAATGGAGTGTATGAGATCGTGGAACAACCTTTAGTTACAAAACCAGAGAACGTGCAACAGAAGGCAATATTCCTCCCGTAAAACAACACTCACGAAAGCAAACGATGAATGATGGAATGTTTAGAGCTTTTTATAGCTCATGCAAAACCGCACGAGGAGACTCGTGCACAAAATACGGTGGAAATGATAAGAACGCGCTATTTGTCACAAACCAAGCAGCTTCAAGGAGTTGGGACCACCGTAATTTAAGGAAAGTTTGATCCGATCAAGGCGTAAACGTGGGTCAAGCAAATTACCAAGATATTCGATGTCTGGGATGCACGGAGGAATGTAAGGTTCCATTCGCCACCTTTATGTTCCGTGGTGAGGCAGACATCATCGGTGGGAGTCTCTGAAGCTGCACTCACCACCACCGCACTCAAAACATGTCTTGGGAAACATTTCAGAACTATTCAATGACAAGTACTTTCCCGAAAGTATTCGGCTATACGAAGGAGGTGGAGTTTATCGATCGAACAAAACAATACGACGTGTCCCAAAGACGAGGCTAAGTTTCAGAGAGTTATCTGTGTTCGCACCTCATTTGGTAGAAAATGAGGAACGAATGACAAGGATGTTTCGAGAGGTCTAAAAGCCCGAGATTCACAATATCTTATATCTCATAAATTTTTTTATATTCAGATGTTGTAAAATGTGGCTCAATTATTAGAGCGAGATAATGAGTATGTTCAACCGAGGGACCACAACTGTGGTCATACCTAAGGACAAAGTGCTAAATCATCGAGCGATGATAACCAACGAGGAGGAAAAATATTTAACAAAAGCAGAACTCACTCTGGGTGGTCATCGTGGGCCATGATAATAGAGAGGTGAGTCAAGTGGAAATTTCAAAAAGAGGAGATTCAACAACGACGGAAGACATCAACAAAGAAAGAAGACAAAGACCAACAACAAATTCTAGGGAGGAGAGAACGACCGCCGCTTAGATGTTACAAATGCGGAAAGAGGGACATATCACCAAATCGCCCACAACAATCCAAGGTATGTTATAACCGTGGAAAGGAAGGCCACATAGCTCGGGATTGTTTCAGAAAGCAAAACCAAGTTCAACTGGATGGTGACTCCAGGGTCGTCCTGATAAGTCAAAATCACGGTTCTCGGAAGAGCGCTTTGTCGCGATCGCCAAAACGCGAGGAACCCGAACGAGGTGATTACGTAAGCTAATCTTGAACTCTCGCAAGTTTATACCTTACTAGATACCTGTTCTACCCATTCTTTTATCTCTCCCCGCTTGTGCTCAACGCTTAAACTGACGACCGAGAAATTGGACTTTCGACTTATCTCGTTGAAACTCCATTGGGTGAAACCTTCGTTACATCTACGCTTATAAATCTCAGATGATCCAAGTGGCACTATCACATTACCGCTGATCTTATATCTTTAAAGATACTTGCTTTTGATGTGATTTTAGGAATTGATCGTTAACCACCATCATGCCAAAATTGATTGTTTTCGTAAGGGTCATAGTTTTCATATTCCTAACCAACCCGTTATACTAATTCAAACAACTAAACCACTAAAATCACCACTATCATATCAAGCCATAAAGCTATTCGCTTATTAAAAAAATGGATGTCAAGCTTTCTTAGCCCATGTTATGGATTTGAACAAAGACAAGTCGATTTGAATAATATTTTGTTAGAGAATTTTCCGATGTATTTCAAGAACTCCCGCCTACCCCGTAACGTGATGTCAATTTTTTATCGACTCGAACCGCACAAAACCCATTTCTAAAACCCCATATCGAATGGCTCCTATTGAACTTCGTGGAGTTAAAAGTCCAACTACGTGAATTGTTAGACATAGGTTTCATTCGGCCCTAAGACATCTCTCGGGGGGTGCTCCCTGCTTTATTCAGAAAGAAGAAAGAGACGGAGTATGCGATTTCAGATCGACTACCGAGAATTAAACCATGTCACCATCAAGAATAGTATCCGCTACCTCGCATCGATGACCTGTTTCGACCAACTTGCAAGGAGCACAATTCTTTTCAAAGATCGATCTTCGCTCGATATCATCACCAAGATTAAAACCGAGGATATTCCAAAGACCGCCTTCGTAACTCTGCAGACGGCATTATGAATTTTAGTCATGTCTTTTTTGATCGACTAATGCCCCGCCGCTTTCATGGATATGATGAACCCGTATTCAAGGAATATTTGGATCGGGCTTTGTTGTTGTTTTTATTGATGACATCCTCATCTATTCCAAAAGCCGTGAAGAAGATCATGAGCACCATTTGAAGTCGATACATTGAAAGGCTTCGTGAAAACAAACTTTATGCCAAGTCAAGAAATGCGAAGTTCGCTTGAGGAAGTAGCATTCCTTGGGCACGTGGTGTCAAAAACATGGAGTATCCGCTGACCCGGCCAAGATCAAGCAAGACAAAGTCGGGAGCAACCAAAGTTTGCGGACAAGGCGAGAGTTTTCGGGCTTAGCCGGTTATTATCTGAGATTCGTGGAAGATTTTTTCGAATCGCTACTCCGCTAACTCACTTGACTTTAAAAAGATACAAAATTTGTATGGAGCGAGGAACGCGAGAAGAGTTTCCAAGAGCTCAAGAGAGAGACTCATTTCTAAGACTGTTTCTCGCAATACCATCCGGCACGGATGGATTTGTATATATACAACGATGCTTCGTGCAAAGGGTTAGGGATGTGTTCTCATGCAACATGGGAAAGTCATAGTTTACGCCTCACGATAACTCAAAGAATATGAGAGGAATTATCCTACCATGATCTAGAGTCAAGCAGCATCAGATTTTGCGCTGAAAATTTGGAGACACTACTCAGATGGGGAGAAAGTGGAGATTTATACTTGACCATAAAAGCCTCAAATATTTCTTCACCCAAAAAGAACTCAACACGCAAGAACGACGCTGGCTTGAACTATGAAAAAGATTACGATCACACTATTCAATATCATCCTCGAAAAGTTTAACGTAGAGTCGACGATCATCGGTAAGTAAGATCATACGAAAGTACGAAAGCGATATTGTTAATGCAAAGGCCCATTTCAGATGACTTGCAAAGGATGGAGGTAGAATTAAAGACCTGTGGACCCACATGATGATGATGATATAAATATACGAGTAGAACCGATTTTAATCGATAAAGTTAAAGTCGCCAAGCTACTTGACCTGGAGCACGATACGTATGAAGAAGAAAGTGCAAGAAGGAGCTATTCCGTAAGCAAGAATCGATGAAGAAGAAGGAATACTTAGATTCAACTCTGCACTTTTCAGGTTCCTAACGATTCTCGATTTGAAGCATGTAATCATGATGGAGGCACACAACACACCATTTGTAATCCATCTCGGGAGTACCAAATGTATCATGATATTCACATACATTTTGGTGGAACAATACGAAGAGAGAGATCATGAGTTTATCTCGAGGTGTTTAACTTGTCAACGCAGTAAAAAAGTGAGCATCAAGTGCCAAAGGGTCCATTACAACCACTGAGATTCAAATGGAAGTGGGAACACATTACTATGGATTTCAACATGTGTCTTCCCAAAGTTTCTCAAGGCATAGATGCGATTTGGGTTATTATTGATAGATTAACCAAGTCCGCCCATTTTTACCGATACGTGAGACTTATTCCTCGAACGCCTTGCTCGTATGTACGTGAATGAGATTGTGAGATTGCATGGCATGCCAAGATCCATAGTTTTGGATCGCGACCCAAGATTCACTTCACGATTTTGGGTTAGCTTCAGCGTAAAGCTACGGGCACGGATTTATTTATTGGGCTTCAAGATACCATCCTCAAACGGACGGACAATCGAGAGAGGACTATTCAAACCCTCAAGATCTATTAAGACTTTGTGTCCTAGATTTTAAAGGAAGTCGATAAGTATTGCCATCGGTGGAATTCTCCTACAACAACAAAGCTTATCAAGCAAGTATAAAATGGCTCCATTCGAGGCGTCAGATGGACGAAAGTGTCGTTTCCAAAGAAGATGCGACGACGAGGTGGGAGAAGCAACGTTGTTGGGACCGTAATTAGTACGCATGACTACGTAAAAGATCCAAATGATTCGACAACGATACAAAACCTCACAAGATCGATAAAAAGAGTTATGCGGATCTTCATCGAAAAAGACGTGGAATTTAATATCGGGGATCATGTATTGTTACGTGTTGCTTCCATGGAAGGGAGTTACAAGATTTGGGAAGAGAGGAAAGCTCAATCCACGATTTGTTGGTCCATTTGAGATTCTCGACCTAATAGGAAATGTGGCCTATAGACTCAAGATTACCTCCAAGTATGTCTCGTGTTCATAATGTTTTTCACATATCCATGCTTCAGAATATGTGAAAGACCCCAACCATATTATCATGTTAGAACTGCAGACGAGATAGTCAAGATTTAACGTACGTAAGAAGTACCGTTAAGATCTTGGATAGAAAGAAGATATGTCCCACGCACTCAAGGTTATACCACAAGTTAAGGTTTTATGGAGAAACCATGCTATCAAGAAATGACCGGGAGTTGGAATCGTAAATGAAAGCGAGGTATCCTCACCTTTTCAAACACTGTGTACGTATGTCAATTTCGAGGATCTAAATTTCATAAGGAGGGGAGGTTGTAAGACCCCAACTTATTATAAATAAAATCGAATTTTCTCTAATTATTATTTGTGAATAATAAGGTATTAATTTGATATAATTCTTTCGTTATGGGTGAAATGTGCAAAATTTTGCAAAATAAGCAAGTGGTTATAAAATAATCATCATTGTTTTGGGAATATTCATTTGGTCGTGGAATATTCTTGTTGTTTGGGAATATTCGTACGATTTACTACGCGCATAGCCATTCAGGGCCCCATAATGTAATAACTGCTTGATGAAGAAAACGACAAGTTCGAAGTTTTTATAAATAACTACAGTAGTTGTTACCGCTAACATCGCTGAATACCCGTGGTTAAAATAAAGAAATACGTAATGTGATGATGATATGATGCACAAGATTGATGAATTATCGATCCTTACGTAAGAAGGCACTACTCAATAATTGTGTTAAAGAGTTATCGCTCAATATTTTATTTTATCGATTCAATAATTGTCATATTGATATTTTATATTATTGTTGTTTCAATAATTGTCATCGCACAAGATTTCCCATTATCGATCAATAATTCATATTATTTGAATAATATTATTAGATAAAGATTATTGGCAATGTCTAGAAAGTTTCGTCAAGAGAGTTCGTCACCTAATAATCGCGCCAATAAGGAGAAATTTTATCGAAAGCCCCTCTTCCCCGGAACTACGTCATTGTCATTATAAATGTGATTCTCGTAATATTATTTGTGAATAATTAATTATCGATTCATATGATAAGGAAATATTTATTTTATGTGGATATAAATGATGGATATTTATTTATTGTGGTTAAAAATGAAGGAGTTAATGTTGAGGTGTTTTATCAAGATTTTTTGTTTGAATGAAGGTATTAAAAAATTAAACCAAGTTTTTTTAGAGATATATGTGAGTGTGAGTTATAATTTTAATCCGACCATTGATCGTTGTAATTTTTGGATATGTTATATATATATAAGTAGATATATGTCCACAAATTTTGAACCGTTAAAAATGAACGATTATGATTTGTTATGAATTTTAAGAGGATCGATTCGTAAATTAGGTTTATAAATGATTTTGGTGGAAAATTTAGAATTGAGGGGCCCCACTTGTGGTTGGGAAGAAAAATGAATGAATTTATTTCAAATGTGGTGGGTGGGAATAAGTAAAAAGTAAAGCCATCAGTAGTGTCAGTCAGTCAAGTCTCGCTAACATTTTCCTATAAATAGAGGGCTAAGTTAGAATTGAAAATCACACCGTAAAATTTTTTTTCTTTCTCTCTATTATTATCGAGTGTATTTTGTGAGTATTTAGATACTTTGAGAGTTTATTATTCATCAAGCTGCAAGTTTTCTTCAAATTTTTTATATATATATCCGATCGATCGTAAGATCGATATTTTGAGGTAAGTGGATGTTATTTTCTTCATATATGATATTATTTCTTCAATATCATCATTGCCAAAAGTATCGATCTCAATTTTTATCAAATTTGGAACTTTTGTGTGTTTAAGTTACTATTCACGATACTGCACTACTATTCATATATACTAAACACTATTCACTATTTAATACATTAAGACTATTCACAAAAAATGAAATTTTTTTCTTTTGTCCAAGATGTCTATTATGGTTACTATCTTTGATCAGATCCATGTTTTGATCTTTATTTTGAATTTCGCTTCAAAATTGGTATTTATGAAGTATTATCGATCTTCGATAAACCGTTATACTAATCCCTACTATTTGTCCTTCCGCTTTCATCGATTCGCTTTTTTTTAAAATATTTTTCATCATCCTCACCCTAAATGATGATATTACTAAATATCTTCTACCAGTAGAGCAAAAGAAAAAAGATAAATGATTAATCGATGAATATCTTGGCCCAGAAGCAAAGATGAAAAGTGTGTCGAGATGAATACGACCAACCGGTGATATAAAATGAATATCTTCGGGCCTGTAAAAAAAAGATGAATATTTGATTAAAGATGTATATCGATTGTTGTTAGGTGGATAAAATATGATGATGGACTTTTAAATCTTGAAGATAGTAGAACTCATTCTCTACTCGACTCTTCTAATGGATTGTTGTTTTCACCGCAATTGTTGATCTAAAACTTGTTGTCTATTATATTTTATCGATTTTTTCCTCGTCAAGACTAACGATAATTTGTCAGATATTATCTTAGTCATAATATTCTTTATCGGGCTAGTTGAGCTCACCCTTTTCCTTTTTGTTCCATTTTTTCTCGTGAGGTGAGAACATAAAGCAGAACTAATCTGGGTAATGGAGTGATGGTTCTAGAAAGATGTTTTAGCGCCCTCACTATTTCGTAAAATAGTGTTTCAATAATTGTAATGAGGACTTATTTGAGTGTGGATATTGTCTGTAAGACAATATTTGTATTTAAACTCACAAAGAGATAATTATATTAATGTATTTCATAAAGAATGGGTGATGTATACCTATTTAAGTATGGATTTTATCAATCAACTATATTAAGAGATATTTCAAATAATTAAGATGCCATATTCATGTTATGATATTCAAATAAGGTGTCAGCATATACAAAAATATTTGGGGCGCCATACATCTTGGACATTTAATCCAATATTCTACTCAAAATATAATAAAGATTTTTATTCCATCCTGGGAGTATGATTATATAACATGAAATTATGTATAGTAATTCTAAAGCTATATATAGGTAAACAAGATTCATTTAAAATAGTTTTTGATTTTAAATTATTTAAAAATGATACTTATAAATATTTTTGTTTCAGATAAAAGATGAATTTATAAATTAAAACTTTGATATGAGGAACTCATGGCAATG
Source organism: Panax quinquefolius (assembly GCA_020205615.1). Classification (NCBI taxonomy): domain Eukaryota; kingdom Viridiplantae; phylum Streptophyta; class Magnoliopsida; order Apiales; family Araliaceae; genus Panax; species Panax quinquefolius. Next base: position 90,597,956 of record CM035174.1, on the reverse strand, counting down.
GAATTAATGAAAAGGTGAATGAATTGATTTACAAAAGATATGCAAAGATGAATATTTGATTCAAGATGTATATGATTGATGTTACAAATGGATCAAAATATTGATGAATAATTTTTAATGTTTTATAGATGATAATGTAAGATTTCATTCTAGATTTTTCTCTCACTAATTTAAAATTTTTCTATTATATTTTATCTTTATTTTTCCCCTCGTCAAGACTAACGATAATTTGTTGTATATTATCTTAGTCATAATATTCTTTATCGGGCTAGTTGAGCTCACCCTTTTTCCTTTTTGTTCCATTTTTCTTCTCGTGAGAGGTGAGAATATATAGCAGAACTAATGGGTATGGAGTGATGGTTCTAAGAAGATGTTTGTTTTAGTAGTCCTCACTATATTTTGTAAAATAGTGTATCAATAATTGTAATGAGGACTTATTTGAGTGTGGATATTGTCTGTAAGACAATATTTGTATTTAAACTCACAAAGATGTGTTGTCGTGGATTTTGCATTCACACAATTATAATAATAAGTCAGTAGTTTTTTTTCGTATCATGTATTTGGCGTAACTCGTAATGGGTGATGTATACCTATTTTTGGGGGCGCCACAATTGGTATCAAAGCTTAGGATATGGTCTCAGTGAGATCTGGGAATAGAACTAGAGGGAGAGATGAGTAAATCCTTCGCTAGTGTGTCCTATCTAAGCTTATTTGTTGGGTTGGTCATAATATAGGATATTATGTGATATGTTAATTTGTTTAATTAACCCTTGTTTTTATGGCAAGATTTAAGAATGGTCACCGAGAACGTTAACAATGGAGTGTATGAGACCGTGGAACAACCTTTAGTCACAAAACCAGAGAACGTGCAACAGAAGGCAATATTCTCCCGTAAACAACACTACCGAGCAAACGATGAATGATGGAATGTTTAGAGCTTTTTTGCAGCTCATGCAAAATCGCATTTAGGGGAGACTCTGCACACAAATACGTGTGGAAATGATAGAACGCGCGCTATTTGTCACAAACCAAGCAGCTTCAAGGAGTTGGGACCACCATTTAATTGGAAAGTTTGATCCGATCAAGCGAAAAACGTGGGTCAAGCAAATTACCAAGATATTCGATGTCTGGGATGATGCACGGAGGAATGTAAGGTTCCATTCGCCACCTTTATGTTTCCAGGAGAGCAGACATCGGTGGGAATCTGTGAAGCGCACTCCAACCACCAAGACTCAACATGTCTTGGGAAAGATTTTCAAACTATTCAATGACAAGTACTTTCCCGAAAGTATTCGGCTATACGAAGGAGGTAGAGTTTATTAGATCGAACAAAACAAAACGACGATTTGTCCCAAAGACGAGGCGTAAGTTTGCAGAGTTATCTGTGTTTCGCACCTCATTTGGTAGAAAAATGAGGAACGAATGACAAGGATGTTTCGAGAGGTCTAAAACCCGAGATTCACAATATCTTATCTCTCATAAATTTTCTTTATATTCAGATGATGTAAATGTGGCTCAATTATTAGAGCGAGATAATGAGTATGTTCAACCGAGGGACCACAACTGTGGTCATACTATGACAAAGTAATCATCTGAGCGATGATAACCAACGAGGAGGAAAAATATTTAACAAAAAGCAGAACCACTCTGGGTGGTAATCGTGGGCCATGATAATAGAGAGAGGTGAGTCAAGTGGAAATTTCAAAAGAGGAGATTCAACAATGACGACGAAGAAGACATCAACAGCAAAGACCAAGACCAACAACAAATTTAGGGGAGGAGAACGACCGCCGCTTAGATGTTACAAATGCGGAAAGAGGGACATATCACCAAACCGCCCACAACAATCCAAGGTATGTTATAACTGTGGAAAGGAAGGCCACATAGCCTCGAGATTGTTTTCAGAAAGCAAAACCAAGTTCAACTGGGGATGGTGACCAAGGGTCATTCCTTGATAAGTCAAAATCAGCTGGTTCTCGGAAGAGCGCTTTGTCGCGATCGCCAAAACGCGAGGAACCCGAACGAGGTGATCACGGTAAGCTAATCTTGAACTCTCATGCAAGTTTATACCTTACTAGATACCTGCTTCTACCCATTCTTTTTATCTCTCCCGCTTGTGCTCAACGCTTAAACTGACGACCGAGAAATTAGACTTTGATTTATCTCGTTGAAACTCCGCATTGGGTGAAACCTTCATTACATCTACGCTTTATAAATCTTGCTTGATCCAAGTCAGCACCATCACATTACCCGTTGATCTTATCTCTTTAAAGATACTTGCTTTTGATGTGATTTTAGGAATTGATTGGTTAACCACCATCACGCCAAAATTGATTATTTTCGTAAGGTCATAGTTTTCATATTCCTAACCAACCCGTTATACTTAATTCAAACAACTAAACCACTAAAATCACCACTATCATATCAAGCCATAAAGCTATTCGCTTATTGAAAAAATGGATGTCAAGCTTTCTTAGCCCATGTTATGGATTTGAACAAAGACAAGTCGATTTGAATAATATTTCGTTGTTAGAGAATTTTTTCCGATGTATTTTCAAGAACTTCCTGGCCTACCCCGTAACGTGATGTCAATTTTTATCGACCTTGAACCGCACAAAACCCATTTCTAAAACCCCATATCGAATGGCTCCTATTGAACTTCGTGAGTTAAAAGTCCAACTACAGAATTGTTAGACATAGGTTTCATTCGCCCTAAGACATCTCCTCGGGGTGCTCCTATTTTATTCGTAAAGAAGAAAGACGGAGTATGCGATTTCAGATCGACTACCGAGAATTAAACCATGTCACCATCAAGAATAGTATCCGCTACCTCGCATTGATGACCTGTTTCGACCAATTGCAAGGAGCACAACAATTTTTCAAAGATCGATCTTCGCTCGATATCATCATCAAGATTAAAACCGAGGATATTCCAAAGACCGCCTTCGTAACTCCCAGACGGCATTATGAATTTTAGTCATGTCTTTTTGATCGACTAATGCTCCCCGCCGCTTTCATGGATATGATGAACCGCAGTATTCAAGGAATATTTCGATCGGGCTTTGTTGTTGTTGTTTTTATTGATGACATCCTCATCTATTCCAAAAGCCGTGAAGATCATGAGCACCATTTGAAGTCGATACTTCAAAGGCTTCGTGAAAACAAGCTTTATGCCAAGTCAAGAAATGCGAAGTTCGCTTGAGGAAGTAGTATTTCTCGGGGCACGTGGTGTCAAAACATGGAGTATCCGCTGACCCGCAAAGATCAAGCAATACAAAGTGGGAGCAACCAAAGTTTCATGGATCAAGCGCGTAGCTTTTCGGGCTTAGCCGGTTATTATCTGAGATTCGTGGAAGGATTTTTTCTAATCGCTACTCCGCTAACTCACCGACTTTGAAAAAGATACAAAATTTGTATGGAGCGAGGAATGCGAGAAGAGTTTCCAAGAGCTCAAGAGAGACTCATTTTAAGACTGTTTCGCAATACCATCCTCGGGTTCGGATGGATTTGTTATATACAACGATGCTTCGTGCAAAGGGTTAGGATGTGTTCTCATGCAACATGGGAAAGTCATAGCCTATGCCTCTCATAACTCAAAGAATATGAGAGGAATTATCCTACCATGATCTAGAGTCAAGCAAAGCAATGATTCGCGCTGAAAATTTGGAGACACTACCAGATGGGGAGAAAGTGGAGATTTATATTTGATCATAAAAGCCTCAAATATTTCTTCACCCAAAAAGAACTCAACACGCGCAAGAACGACGCTGGCTTCGAACTATTGAAAGATTACGATCACACTATTCAATATCATCCCGAAAAGCAAACGTCAGAGTCGACGACGATCGAAAAGTAAGATCATACGCGAGTACGAAAAGCGATATTGTTAATGCAAAGGCCCATTTCAGTATGATTTTGCAAAGGATGGAGATAGAATTAAAGACCAAGGACCCACATGATGATGATGGCAAATATACGAAAGTAGAACCGACTTTAATCGATAAAGTTAAAGTCGCCAAGCAAGCTACGACCCGGAATGGAGTCGATATATATATGAAGAAGAAAGTGCAAGAAGGAGCTATTCCGTAAGCAAGAATCGATGAAGAAGGAATACTTAGATTCAACTCTGCACTTTTTTTGTGTTCCTAACGATTCTCGATTTGAAGCATAGAATCATGATGGAGGCACACAACACACCATTTGTAATCCATCTCGGGAGTACCAAAATGTATCATGATATTCACATACATTTTGGTGGAACAATACGAAGAGAGAGATCGCGAGTTTATCTCGAGGTGTTTAACTTGTCAACGTAAAAAGGCGAGCATCAAGTGCCAAAGGGTCCATTACAACCACTGAGATTCCAAATGGAAGTGGGAACACATTACTATGGATTTCGTTATGTGTCTTCCCAAAGTTTCTCAAGGCATAGATGCGATTTGGGTTATTGTTGATAGATTAACCAAGTCTCCGCCATTTTTCGATACGTGAGACTTATTCCTCGAACGCCTCGCTCGTATGTACGTGAATGAGATTGTGAGATTGCATGGCATGCCAAGATCCATAGTTTCGGATCGTGACCCAAGATTCACTTCACGATTTTGGGTTAGCTTCAGTAAAGCTATGGGCACGGATTTATTTATTTATTTCTCAAGATACCATCCTCAAACGGACGGACAATCGAGAGGACTATTCAAACCCTCAAGATCTATTAAGACTTTGTGGTCCTAGATTTCAAAGGAAGTCGATAAGTATTTGCCATCGGTGGAATTCTCCTACAACAACAAAGCTTATCAAGCAAGTATAAATGGCTCCATTCGAGGCGTCAGATGGACGAAAAGTGTCGTTCTCCAAAGATGCCGGGACGAGAGGGAGAAGCAACGTTGTTGGGACCGTAATTAGTACGCATGACTACGTAAAAGATCCAAATGATTCGACAACGATAAAAAACCTCACAAGATCGATAAAAAAGAGTTATGCTGATCTTCATCGAAAAGGACGACGGAATTTAATATCGGGGATCATGTATTGTTACGTGTTGCTTCCATGGAAGGGAGTTACAAGATTTGGGAAGAGAGGAAAGCTCAATCCACGATTTGTTGGTCCATTTGAGATTCTCGACCTAATAGGAAATGTGGCCTATAGACTCAAGATTACCTCCAAGTATGTCTCGTGTTCATAATGTTTTTCACATATCTATGCTTCAGAATATGTGAAAGACCAAACCATATTATCAAGTTAGAACCAGACGAGATAGCCAAGATTTAACGACGAAGAAGTACTGTTAAGATCTTGGATAGAAAGAGATGTCCCACGCACTCAAGGTTATACCACAAGTTAAGGTTTTCATGGAGAAACCATGCTATCAAGAAATGACCCGGAGTTGAATCGTAAAAATGAAAGCGAGGTATCCTCACCTTTTCAAAAACACCACTGTACGTACGTCAATTTCGAGGACTAAATTTCATATAAGGAGGGAGGTTGTAAGACCCCAACTTATTATAAATAAAATCAAATTTTCTCTAATTATTATTGTGAAATAATAAGGTATTAATTTGATATAATCTTTCGTTATGGGTGAAATGTGCAAATTTTGCAAAATAAGCAAGTGGTTATAAAATAATCATCATTGTTTGGGAATATTCGTTTTGGTCGTGGAATATTCTTTTTGTTTGGGAATATTCGACGATTACTAAAGCTAGCCATTCAGGGGCCCCATAAATGTAATAAATCGCTTTGATGAAGAAAACGACAAGTTTGAGTTTTTTTTATAAATAACTACAGTAGTTGTTACCGTTAACATCGTTGAATACCCGTGGTTAAAATAAAGAATACGCGGATGCACAAAGAAGACATTGATGATGCATAAAGATTTTTGAATTATCGATTCTTACGTAAGAAGGCACTACTCAATAATTGTTACAAAGAGTTATCGCTCAATATTTTATTTTATCGATTCAATAATTGTCATTGATTGATATTTTTATATTATTGTTGTTTCAATAATTGTCATCGCACAAGATTTCCATTATTATCGATCAATAATTCATATTATTTGAATAATATTATTAGAAAGATTATTGGCAAATGTCTAGAAAGTTCATCAAAGAGAGAGGTTTGGTCACCTAATCATGCGCGCCAAGAAGGAGAAATTTTATCGAAAGCCCCCTCTTTCCTCGAACCGTCGTCATTATAAATGTGATTTCGTAATATTATTTGTGAATAATTAATTATCGATTTATATGATAAGGAAATATTTATTTTATGTGGATATAAATGATGGATATATTTATTTTTGTGGTTAAAAATGAAGGAATTAATGTTGAGGTGTTTTATCAAGATTTTTGTTTGAATGAGGTAGGTATTAAAAATTAAAACCAGTTTTTTTTTAGATATATTATGTGTGAGTTATTTTTTTAATCCGAATTGATCGTTGTAATTTTTTGGATATGTTATATATATATATAAGTTGAGTATATGTCCACAAATTTTGAACCGTTAAAAAATGAAACGATGATTTGTTTATGAATTTTAAGAGGTGAACTATTTCGTAAATTAGGTTTATAAATGATTTTGGTGGAAAATTTTAGAATTGAGTGGGCCCCACTTGTTGGTGGTGAAAAAATGTGTCAATTTTATTTCAAATGTGGTGGGTGGAATATAGTAGTAAAAAAGTAAATCGTCATAAATATTAATAAGTCAAGTCAAGTCTCGCATCATTTTCTAACATTTTCCTATAAATAGAGGCTAAGTTAGAATTGAAAATCACACCGTAAAACAAGTTTTTCTCTTTCTCTCTATATTATCGAGTGTATTTTGTGAGTATTTAGATACTTTTGAGAGTTTCTATTCAAGCTGCAAGTTTCCTTCAAGATTTATATCCGATATTCCGATCGTAAGTAATCGATATTTTGAGGTAAGTGGATGTTATTTTCTTCATAAATGATATTTTTCTTCAATATCATTACGCCAAATATTGATATGAATTTTTTTATCAAATTTGGAACTTTTTTTGTGTTTGGGTTATTTATTCACGATATCAAGACTATTCACGATGATCACTATACACTATTATTATTCATCTATAAACTATTCACCTAAAAATGAAATTTTTTTCTTTTTGTCCAAGATGTCTATTATGGTTACTATCTTTGATCAGATCCATGTTTTGATCTTTATTTTGAATTTTCGCTTCAAAATTGGTTATTATGAAGTATTATTGATCTTCGATAAACCGTTATACTTAATCCCTAATATTTGTCCTTCCGTCTTCATCGATTCGCTTTTTTTTAAAATATTTTTCATCATCCTCACCCTAAATGATGATATTAATAAATATCTTTGGCCAGAAAGTAAAAAAGAGATGAATGATTAATCGATGAATATTTTCGCCCAGAAAGTGTAAAAAAAGATGAACAGTGTTGAGAGATGAATACGACTAATCGGTGATATAAAATGAATATCTTTCGCTCAGAAATAAAAAAGATGAATATTTGATTAAAGATGTATATTGATTGTTGTTACAGGATAAAATATTGATGATGGACTTTTAAATCTTAGAAGATAAGAGAACTCATTCTCTACTGACTCTTCTTCTAATGGATTGTTGTTTTCACCGCAATTGTTGATCTAAAACTTGTTGTCTATTATATTTTATCGATTTTTCTCGTCAAGACTAACGATAATTTGTCAGATATTATCTTAGTCATAATATTCTTTATCGGGCTAGTTGAGCTCACCCTTTTCCTTTTTGTTCCATTTTTCTTCTCGTGTGAGGTGAGAATAAAGCAGAACTAAATGGGTAATGGAGTGATGGTTCTAGAAAGATGTTTTTATACTCCCCTCACTATTTTGTAAAATAGTGTTCAATAATTGTAATGAGGACTTATTTGAGTGTGGATATTGTCTAGAAGACAATATTTGTATTTAAACTCACAAGAGAGACGGAGGGAGTACATTATATGCATGTTTATGTATAGTATATTCTAAAGCTATATATAGGTAAACAAGACTGTGATTTAATGTAGAGTTGATTTTAAATTACAAACAAAAAATGGACTTATAAATTTTTTTTGTTTAACAGACAAAACATTTATTTATAAATTAAAACTTGACATGAGGACTCCCCAAGGGCATGGAATTAACCAACCAAGGCCAAGCTTGATTTACAAAATTATATGCAAAAATTGAATAATGATAATTAAGGGTCTCAAATGACATTACAAATGAATTTCAAATGACATTACATTGAATAATTTAATAATGTTTTATAGCTTAGTCAATCACATTAGATCTATCCAAGAAATGTAATGATGACAAATCATTTGAAATACTTTTTAAGACAAAAAATTTGAGGCCCGATAAACCAAAAGATGCAGCAAATGACTAAGGTAGCACCCAAACAAATTTGTATGTATAAATTGTAGAGTCCATGTACATCTTAACATCAACTTCCATATAATTTTTTTAGAATTACAAATAATTTAAATTCATTTGTTTTGTATTTTATATTTCCTTTAATATACTCTACAAATTAAACTTACAGTTAGGAATATATACCCCTACAACACTGCTTTTCTAGACTTCTATTTTGGAACTCAGATCCTCACGAATTTTAGGGAACCATTGGTGAAGCTGTGAACAAATGTTTTAAGTTTTATAGAAAGTTAAATATAACAAGGAAATAAAAATTAGGTGAAAAAGGGAGAAAACCCTAGTTGATAGTATCTAACTTGTATAAACACCAAGTAAAAAATCAACAATTTTATAATGTTTGAAACTCAATACTTCTGTATACTAAGGTAGCATTTTTACATATATAGTACTCTCTCCGTCTCAAAATAAATGTCTAATTTATGTCAGAGAACTCATTCTCTACTTGACTCTTCTAATGGATTGCTGTTTCCGCTGCAGTTGTTGATCTAAAACTTGTTGGCTATTATATTTTATCAGATTTTTCCCTGTTGAAGACTAACGATAATTTGTTGTATATTATCTTAGTCATAATATATCTTTTATCGGGCTAGTTGAGCTCACCCTTTTCCCTTTTTGTTCCATTTTTTTCTCGGGAGGTGAGAACATAAGCAGAACTAGTTTGGGGTATGGAGTGATGGTTCTAGAAAGATGTTTTAGCAAATCCTCACTATTTTCGTAAAATAGTGTTTGAATAATTGTAATGAGGACTTATTTGAGTGTGGATATTGTCTAGAAGACAATATTTGTATTTAAACTCATAGTATGTATGTGTTGTCAGATTTTGCACCACGACAATTGTATTATTGAAGTTGTAGTTTGTTTTTCTGTACCATATATTTGGCGACTCAGAATGGGTGTTGTATACCTATTTTGGGGGCGTCACAGTTGGTATCAAAGCTTAGGGATATGGTCTCTGGCGGAGATCGGGGAATAGAACTAGGAGGGGAGAGATGAGTAAATCCTTCGCTAGTGTGTCTTATCTAAGCTTATTTGTTGGTTAGTCATAATATAGGGATATTATGTGATATGTTAATTTGTTTAATTAACCCTTGTTTTTATGGCAAGATTTAAGAATGGGCACCAGAGAACGTTAACAATGGAGTGTATGAGACTGTGGAACAACCTTTAGTTACAAACCAGGAGAACGTGCAACAGGAAGGCAATATTCCTCCTGTAAACAACACTACCGAGCAAACGATGAATGATGGAATGTTTAGGAGCTTTTTGCAGTTCATGCAAAACCAGACGAGGGAGACTCGTGCACAAAATACGGGTGGAAATGATAGCAATGCGCGGCTTGTCACAGCCAAGCAGTTCAAGGAGTTGGGACCACCAGAATTTAAGGGAAAGCCGGATCCGATCAAGGCGGAAACGTGGGTCAAGCAAATTACCAAGATATTCGATGTCTTGGGATGCACGGAGGAACAGAAGGTTCCATTCGCCACCTTTATGTTCCGCGGTGAGGCAGACTACTGGTGGGAGTCTGTGAAGCGTACCCAGCCTACCGCACTCAACATGTCTTGGGAAACATTTCAGAAACTATTCAATGACAAGTACTTTCCGAAAGTATTCGGCTATATGAAGGAGGTGGAGTTTATCGATCGAACAAAACAACAACGATGACGGTGTCCCAAAGACGAGGCGAAGTTTGCAGAGTTATCCAGGTTTGCACCTCATTTGGTAGAAAATGAGGAACGAATGACGAGGATGTTTCGAGAGGTCTAAAGCCCGAGATTCGACAATATCTTATATCTCATAAATTTTCTTTATATTCAGATGTTGTAAAACGGGGCTCAATTATTAGAGCGAGATAATGAGTATGTTCAACCGAGGGACCACAACTGTGGTCATACTCGGTGATGAAGTGATCATCGAGCGATGATAACCAACGAGGAGGAAAAATATTTAACAAATGCGGTAACCACTCGGGTGGTCATCGTGGCCATGATAATAGGAGAGGTGAGTCAAGTGGAAATTTTAGAAAGAGGAGATTCAACAATGACGGGAAGACATCAACAGCAGCACCAGCACCAACAACAAATTCTAGGGGAGGAGAACGACCGCCAGTTAGATGTTACAAATGCGGGAAAGAGGGACATATCAGCCCAAACTATCCACAACAATCCAAGGTATGTTATAACTGTGGAAAGGAAGGCCACATAGCTCGGGATTGTTCTGTAGCAAAACCAAGTTCAACGGGGATGGTGACTCAAGGGTCATTCCGGATAAGTCAAAATCAACGTTTCTCGGAAGAGCGTTTGTCGTGGATCGGCCAAAACGCGCGAGGAACCCGAACGAGGTGATTACGGGTAAGCTAATCTTGAACTCTTGCGAAGTTTATACCTTACTAGATAACTGGGTTCTACCCATTTTTTATCTCTCTCCGCTTGTGCTCAACGTTTAAACTTGACTCGAGAAATTGGACTTTGACTTATCTCGTTGAAACTCCGTTGGGTGAAACCTTCGTTACATCTACAGTTTATAAATCTTGCATGATCCAAGTTGGCACTATCACATTACCTGTTGATCTTATATCTTTAAAGATACTTGCTTTTGATGTGATTTTAGGAATTGATTGGTTAACCACTCATCATGCCAAAATTGATTGTTTTCGTAAGGTTGTTAGTTTTCATATTCCTAACCAACTGTCATAAAATTCAAACAACTAAACCACTAAAATCATCACTATCATATCAAGCCATAAAGCTATTCGTTTATTAAAAAATGGATGTCAAGCTTTCTTAGCCCATGTTATGGATTTGAACAAAGACAAGTCAGATTTGAATAATATTTTTGTTGTTAGAGAATTTTCTGATGTATTTCCTGAAGAACTTCCCGGTCTACCCCCAGAACGTGATGTTGAATTCTTTATTGACCTTGAGCCGGGTACAAAACCCATTTCTAAAACCCCATATCGAATGGCTCCTATTGAACTTCAGGAGTTAAAAGTCCAACTACAGGAATTGTTAGACATAGGTTTCATTCGTCCTAGTACATCTCCTTGGGGTGCTCCTATTTTATTCGTAAAGAAGAAAGACGGGAGTATGCGACTTTGTATTGACTACCGAGAATTAAACCATGTCACCATCAAGAATAGGTATCCGCTACCTCGCATTGATGACCTGTTCGACCAGTTGCAAGGAGCACAATTCTTTTCAAAGATCGATCTTCGTTTTGGATATCATCAGCTGAAGATTAAAACTGAGGATATTCCAAAGACTGCCTTCGTAACTCCTAAGACGGGCATTATGAATTCTTAGTCATGTCTTTTGGATTCTAATGACTAATGCTCCCCGCCGCTTTCATGGATATGATGAACCGTGTATTCAAGGAATATTTGGATCGGGCTTTGTTGTTGTCTTTATTGATGACATCCTCATCTATTCCAAAAGCCGTGAAGATCATGAGCACCATTTGAAGTCGATACTTGAAAGGCTTCGTGAAAACAAACTTTATGCCAAGCCAAGTCAAGAAATGCGAGAGTTCGGCTTGAGGAAGTAGCATTCCTTGGGCACGTGGTGTCAAAACATGGAGTATCTGTTGACCCGGCGAAGATCAAAGCAAGACAAAGTTGGGAGCAACCAAAGTCGATGACCAGAAGCGCGTAGCTTTCGGGCTTAGTGGTTATTATCGGAGATTCGTGGAAGGATTTTCTCGAATCGCTACTCCGATTAACTCATTGACTCGAAAAGATACAAAATTTGTATGGAGCGAGGAATGCGAGAAGAGTTTCCAAGAGCTCAAGAGGAGACTCATTTTGGCACTTATTCTCGCAATACCATCCGGTACGGATGGATGGATTTGTTATATATATGATGATGCTTCGTGCAAAGGGTTAGGATGTGTTCTCATGCAACATGGGAAAGTCATAGCCTATGCCTCACGACAACTCAAAGAATATGAGAGGAATTATCCTACTCATGATCTAGAGTTAGCAAAGCAAATGATTCGCGTTGAAAATTTGGAGACACTACTTGTATGGGGGAGAAAGTGGAGATTTATACGGACCATAAAAGCCTCAAATATTTCTTCACCCAAAAAGAACTCAACATGCGGCAACGACGTTGGCTTGAACTATTGAAAGATTACGATCACACTATTCAATATCATCCCGAAAAGCGAACGTAGTAGGTGACGATCGAGTAGAAGATCATATGCGAGTACGAAAAGTGCGATATTGTTAATGCAAAGGCCCATTCGTATATGACTTGCAAAGGATGGAGGTAGAATTAAAGACTCAGGACCCATGATGATGATGGCGAATATACGAGTAGAACCGACTTTTTAATCGATAAAGTTAAAAGCTTTCAAGCTCAAGCTACGGACGGACCGGAGCGACACGTATGAAGAAGAAAGTGCAAGAAGGAGCTATTTCGTAAGCAAGAATCGATGAAGAAGGAATACTTAGATTCAACTCCGGACTTTGTGTTCCTAACGATTTCGACTTGAAGCATAGAATCATGATGGAGGCACACAACACACCCGCTTGCAATCCATCTCGGGAGTACCAAAATGTATCATGATATTCGACATACATTTTGGTGGAACAATATGAAAGAGAGAGATCGCGGAGTTTATCTCGAGGTGTTTAACTTGTCAACGTGTAAAAGGCGAGCATCAAGTGCCAAAGGGTCCATTACAACCACTTGAGATTCCAAAATGGAAGTGGGAACACATTACTATGGATTTCGTTATAGGTCTTCCCAAAGTTTCTCAAGGCATAGATGCGATTTGGGTTATTGTTGATAGATTAACCAAGTCTGCCCATTTCTTACCGATACGTGAGACTTACTTCCTTGAACGCCTTGCTCGTATATACGTGAATGAGATTGTGAGATTGCATGGCATGCCAGTATCCATAGTTTCGGATCGTGACCCAAGATTCACTTCACGATTTTGGGTTAGCTTGCAGAAAGCTATGGGCACGGATTTACGATTCAGTTCGGCATACCATCCTCAAACGGACGGACAATCAGAGAGGACTATTCAAACCCTTGAAGATCTATTAAGACTTTGTGTCCTAGATTTTAAAGGAAGTTGGGATAAGTACTTGCCACTGGTGGAATTCTCCTACAACAACAGTTATCAAGCAAGTATAGGCATGGCTCCATTTGAGGCGTTGTATGGACGAAAGTGTCGTTCTCCAGTATGCTGGGACGAGGTGGGAGAAGCAACGTTGTTGGGACCAGAATTAGTACGCATGACTACAGAAAAGATCCAAATGATTCGACAACGTATACAAACCTCACAAGATCGACAAAAGAGTTATGCGGATCTTCATCGAAAAGACGTGGAATTTAATATTGGGGATCATGTATTGTTACGTGTTGCACCATGGAAGGGAGTTACAAGATTTGGAAAGAGAGGAAAGCTCAATCCACGATTTGTTGGTCCATTTGAGATTCTTGACCGAATAGGAAATGTGGCCTATAGACTCGCATTACCTCCAAGTATGTCTCGTGTTCATAATGTTTTTCACATATCCATGCTTCGTAAATATGTGAAAGACCCGAACCATATTATTCGTTAGATTAGAGACGACGAGATAGTCAAGATTTAACGTACGAAGAAGTACTGTTAAGATCTTGGATAGAAAGAAAGAGCATGTCCTACGCACTCAAGGTTATACCACAAGTTAAGGTTTTATGGAGAAACCATGCTATGAAGAAATGACCTGGAGTTGGAATCGAAATGAAAGCGAGGTATCCTCACCTTTTTCAAAAACACTGTGTACGTATGTCAATTTCGAGGACGAAATTTCATAAGGAGGGAGGTTGTAAGACCCCAACTTATTATAAATAAAATCGAATTTCCTCTAATTATATTTGTGAATAATAAGGTATTAATTTGATATAATTCTTTGGTTATGGGTGAAATGTGCAAATTTTGCAAAAATATGCAAGTGGTTATAAAATAATCATCATTGTTTTGGGAATATTCGTTTGGTCGTGGAATATTTTTTTGTTTGGGAATATTCGTAATTTTATTACGCAATAAATCATTTGTGGGCCCCATAATGTAAGAATAACTGTCGGATGAAGAAAACGACAAGTTTGAGTTTTTTTTATAAATAACTGTAGTAGTTGTTACCGAATTAACATCGTTGGAATACCCGGTGGTTAAAATATAAGAATACGCGTGGATGCATGTGATTGATGATGAATTATTGATCCTTACGTAAGAAGGCACTACTCAATAATTGTTACAGATGAGTTATTATTCAATATTTTATTTTATTGATTCAATAATTGTTGCGTTGATATTTTATATTATTGTTGTTTCAATAATTGTCATCGCACAAGATTTCCCATTATCGATCAATAATTCATATTATTTGAATAATATTATTAGATAGCATTATTGGCAATGTCTAGAGAAGTTTCATCAAGGAGAGGTTTGGTCACCTAATGCATGCTACCAATAAGGAGAAATTCTTATTGAAAGCCCCTCTTTTCGGGGAACTACACGGTTGTCATAAATGTGATTTCGTAATATTATTTGTGAATAATTAATTATTGATTCATATGATAAGGAAATATTTATTTTATGTGGATATAAATGTTGGATATATTTATTTTGTGGTTAAAAATGAAGGAGTTAATGTTGAGGTGTTTTATCAAGTATTTTTGTTTGAATGAAGGTATTAAAAATAAACCAAAGTGTTTTAGAGATATATTGTGTGAGTTATAATTTTTAATCCGACCGTTGGATCGTTGTAATTTTTGGATATGTTATACATATATAAGTTGAGTATATGTCCACAAATTTTGAACCGTTAAAAAATGAACGATATGATTTGTTATGAATTTTAAGAGGTGACTGATTCGTAAATTAGGTTTATAAATGATTTTGGTGGAAAATTCTAGAATTGAGTGGGCCCCACTTGTGGTTGGTGAAGAAAATGTGCTGAATTTATTTCAAATGTGGTGGGTGGGAATAGTAGTAGTAAAGCCATCAATCAGTTGCAGTCAAGTCTCGCTAACATTTTTCCTATAAATAGAGGGCTAAGTTAGAATTGAAAATCACACCGTAAACAAGTTTTTCTCTTTCTCTCTCTAGATTATCGAGTGTATTTTGTGAGTATTTAGATACTTTGTGAGTTTCTATCATTCATCGGTGCAAGTTTCTCAAATTTTTATACCGATATTTCGATCGGTAATATTGATATTTTGAGGTAAGGGATGTTATTTTTTTTCATATATGATATTATTTCTTCAATATCATTACGCCAAAGTATTGATATGAATTTTTATCAAATTTGAAACTTTTTGTGTGTGGGGTTACTATTATTCACGATATACTATTAGACTATTCACGATACGACACTATTCACGAATATTACACTATTCAACCCGAAAAATAAATTTTTTTTTTTTTGTCCAAGATGTCTATTATGGTTACTATCTTTGATTGTATCCATGTTTTGATCTTTATTTTTAATTTCGCTTCAAAATTGGTATTTATGAAGTATTATTGATCTTGGATAAACCGTTATACTAATCCCTACTATTTGTCCTTCCGTTTCATCGGATTCGCTTTTCTTTAAAATATTTTTCATCATCCTCTACCCTAAATGATGATATTACTAAATATCTTCTACCAGTAGTAGCAAAAAAAGATAAATGATTAATCGATGAATATCTTTGGCCCAGTAGTGTAAAAAAAGATGAACAGTGTTGAGATGAACATGACTAACTGGTGATACAAATGAATATCTTTGGCCTCAGTAGTGCAAAGATGAATATTTGATTAAAGATGTATATGATTGATTGTTGTTACAGGATAAAATATTGATGATGGACTTTTAAATCTTAGAAGATAGTAGTAGAACTCATTCTCTACTGACTCTTCTAATGGATTGTTGTTTTTCACTGCGCAGTTGTTGATCTAAAACTTGTTGGCTATTATATTTTATCGATTTTTCCTCGTTGAAGACTAACGATAATTTGTTGTATATTATCTTAGTCATAATATTCTTTATCGGGTAGTTGAGCTCACCCTTTTCTTTTTGTTCATTTTTTTTCAGGAGGTGAGAGAACATAGCAGAACTAGTGGGGTATGGAGTGATGGTTCTAGAAAGATGTTTTAGCAAAGTCCTCACTATTTTCGTAAAATAGTGTTTGAATAATTGTAATGAGGACTTATTTGAGTGTGGATATTGTCTAGAAGACAATATTTGTATTTAAACTCACAAGATGTGTGTTGTCGTATTTTGCACACGACAATTGTATTATTGAAGTTGTAGTTTGCTTTTTTGTACCATGTATTTGGCGACTCGAGAATGGGTGTTGTATACCTATTTTCATTACATCCAAATTTGGTCGGATCATTAAATTGACGATCAAATGACATTGTATTGAATGTTACCTAAAATAATTTATCTTAGGTCAGTCTAAAATGCCTTTTACTATATATGTGTGTGTGGACGAGCGCGTGTGCGCCGTGTGCATGTAATTAATGTGTGTGAGTCTATAAATATGCACTGATATACTCCCTCTGTCCCAGGATAAAAGTCCTGGTGGACTTTTCACGCATATTAAGAAGAGAAATAAAATGACAAAATTCTCTATAATAATATCATTAAATATGGAGAGAGAATTAGAATAAGAAAAGTATGAGATATTTAATGTTACGGGCATAATAAGAAAAAATGTGTAAAAATTTGGTTATTAAAGGAAAATGGACATTTAACATGGGACTACTCAAAATAGTAATAAAGATTTTTATCCTGAGACGGAGGGAGTACATTATATGCATGTTTATGTATAGTATATTCTAAAGCTATATATAGGTAAACAAGGCGTGATTTAATGTAGAGTTGATTTTAAATTACAAACAAAAATGGACTTATAAATTTTTTTGTTTAATGAGACAAAACATTTATTTATAAATTAAAACTTGACATGAGGACTCCCTAGGGCATGGAATTAACCAACCAAGGCCAAGCTTGATTTACAAAATTATATGCAAAAATTGAATAATGATAATTAAGGGTCTCAAATGACATTACAAATGAATTTCAAATGACATTACATTGAATAATTTAATAATGTTTTATAGCTTAGTCAATCACATTAGATCTATCCAAGAAATGTAATGATGACAAATCATTTGAAATACTTTTTTAAGACAAAAAATTTGAGGTCTGAGATAAACCAAAAAGATGCAAAGAATGACTAAGGTAGCACCCAAACAAATTTGTATGTATAAATTGTAGAGTCCATGTACATCTTAACATCAACTTCCATATAATTTTTTTAGAATTACAAATAATTTAAATTCATTTGTTTTGTATTTTATATTTCCTTTAATATACTCTACAAATTAAACTTACAGTTAGGAATATATACCCCTACAACACTGCTTTTCTAGACTTCTATTTTGGAACTCAGATCCTCACGAATTTTAGGGAACCATTGGTGAAGCTGTGAACAAATGTTTTAAGTTTTATAGAAAGTTAAATATAACAAGGAAATAAAAATTAGGTGAAAAAGGGAGAAAACCCTAGTTGATAGTATCTAACTTGTATAAACACCAAGTAAAAAATCAACAATTTTTTAATGCTTGAAACTCAATACTTCTGTATACTAAGGTAGCATTTTTACATATATAGTACTCTCTCCGTCTCAAAATAAATGTCTAATTTATGTCAGAGAGAGAAGAATCGTGGAGTCTGTCAGTGGCGGAACTAGAAGGCTTTTGTAGGGGGGTCAAAATTTTTAAACCAAGCGGGTCGAAATTATTAATACCACCACTTGCCTCTTTTGTGCTATGTCGGAATTTCAGTTGGTTTGGTTCACAAGCGGTCCCCTAGCAGTGCCACTCTCTGTAGAAACGACCTTGAAGCAATTCACAAGCCAAATCCCCAATTACACCCACTAATTCTAAGCCAAAAGCAGTCCAACTTTTCTCTCGGGCAAATTATCGAACACCTTGTGTGCGCTCCGAAAAACCAACTAGACAGACCTTGCACGAAAGAGCTCTAACCAGATTTTTGGCGTTGGAAATCACACCAATACACACGAAGAAATACACAAATTCAAACAATTAACCCACAAATAGCTTCGATCGACTAAAATCAAAATTACCTTGAGGAGAAAATGCACGATGAAGAAATACACAAATCCAAACAATTACCTTTCGTATGTTGGCGATGGACTGCAGCAAAGAAATGGTAAGGGTCGTGCTTTTGCATAATGGAGAGGTTTTGTGGAAAAGAAGGGATGGTCTCCCCAAGAGTCGAGTTTAGCTTCTCCTCAAACCTAGTCCCACTCGCTTAGAATCCCATTTGAAGAAGAAGAAGAAAAGAGATGATGATGGCGGAAGAAGAAGGAATAAGCGGCGCAGTTGATTGGTCAGCGCCACCGCCACCGCCACCGCCCGCGCCCGCCTCCCTCCCTTCCCTTCCCTTCCCTGGTTATGCCTGGATTTGCCATTATCGGGCAGATTCCCCGCGCCCCTAGTTATGCGGTGGAGTGCAATGCGTTCACACAAAATTCTTAATAAGAACTCAATGCTCAGCGAACACCTTAATGCTCAGATTCGGCGCGTCTCAAAAAAATTGAGCTCGAATTCAACTCGGATTAGATTAGGGATTTTTATTTTTGCGCCATATTCAACTCGGATCATTACTCGGACCTACTCGACTCGTTTACAAAGCGAGTTACTCATGAGCCTTCAAATCGAGTTTCGAATATGAACCATTTCACTTAAAACTAAACCACTATATACTAAATTTGTTACTTAACAGATATTTATATATAAAATATTTTTACTTATTTTTTGTATAGAAATTATAAAGAATGTAATATAAATTGACATTCAATTCATTGATTTATTCAAGTACAAGTTTACACAATTTCATACTACACTTTATAAATTATAAAGATTGATACAAATATCACATATTTAGCTTACTAGAATGGATCAGACTAATATTTGAATATGATCCATCGAGTATGGTTTGAGAAAAAAATGAAATACTTGAACCCTAATCTAAGCGAAAACTGGTATGCTCGAATTCGACTGGTGTATCATTAAACAGAAAATGAGTATGGATCAGATTCGACTCAGATCAACTTTGAATTCGAGCTTAAAATCATATTTTCGAGCCGAACTCGAATCGAGTACCGAGCTACTTGACTTGACTTACACCTCTATTAATATAAGGATATATGCCAAAACAAGATGGTCCACAAATCTCACCCTCGGCTCTACTATAATTATATTCGACCACTCATTTAGAGATTATGGTTGAATAGCGCTTTTAATTGCGCAAGTTGTCACTCATTTTTAAAGTCGTCTCTAAAATTTATTTTTTATCAATTAAGTCCTTAAAGTAACATTTCTTGTCGATTATGGTCCTTTTATCCAATTTGACCCAAACCTGACCAATTAAGACCAAACTTGACCCAGTTTGACCTGAACCAAATTTCACCAATTCATTTTTTTTAAATAACTTAAAAAGTTTAAAAATTATGTTAAAAATAATTATTATTTTAAAATTATTATTTTATAAACAAAATATTAAATTTAAAATAATAATTATTTTAAAAATAATATTCTATTTTAAAATATTAAAAACTAATTATTATTTATAGGAAAAATACTAAAAACTTTTATTTTTCAAAAATGAGTAAAAGTTTCATAAAATATTAAAAAATAAAATAAATTTTTTTGTTCTTAAATATTTTTATAAAAATTTACACATCTTTTAAAAATAAAAACTTTCTAAATTTGTTTTATGAAAATAAAGTTTTTTTATTTACTTTTTTTGGATCTATATTTTATGAAACTTTAATCATTTAAAAAAAAATAAATTTCTATTTTTTTTTTCTACAATTTTTTTTTAATCTATATTTCATAAAATTTACTGATTTTTTTTAAAAATTAAAAGTTTCTAATTTTTGTCCAAATAATATTAATAATTTTAAAAATTTTATTTAATTTTTTTAAAAAATTGAATCAATTTTTTATTTATCTTTTTACTATTTTTGTATTGTAATTTATATTTTTAGTTTTTTGTTTTAAAATTACTAATATTAAGAATTCATATAATAATAGTAAATACATAAGCTTTTTTTTTTGAAAATAAAGTTTTACATAAAATGAAAAAATCTACTTTTTTTTTGAAAATAATTATTTATTTATTTATTTAATTCTTTGAATCTATATTTCATGAAACTTTACTCATTTTATGAAAAAATATAAAAGTTTCTAATATTTTTATTAAAAACAATAATAATTTTTAAAAATATTTAAAATAATAATTAATTTTTATATTTTAAAATAAAATATATTTTTTAAATTACGATTATTTTAAAAATAATTTTAAATAATAATTATTTCTTAAATAATTTTATTTTTTTCTTTTATTTTTAAATTTTAATTCGTTAAATTGGGGTCAGGTCAAAAACTAGGTTGGGTCAAATTTTGGTTAAAATGGGCCAGGTTGGGTTAAATCGGATAAAAGAAATAAAATCAACAAAAAAATATCACTTTAGGGATCAAATTGACGAAAAATGAACTTTACGAATGACTTTAAAAATGGATGTTAACTTAAAGGATCAAAAGTGTCATTCAACCGAGATATTATTAACATCATCACTAAAACAAAATATTACACACACACAAACACACACACACACACACACACACACACATATATATATATATATATATATATATATATATATATATATATATATATATATAATGACCGTCCATCTGAATATCTAACGACCTATATTACTCCCCTCTGCAGTTTGAATTCCAGTATTTCGCAGTTTAATATTGCGAACGGAACAAATGACCAAAATACCCCTCCTTGTGAAAGTCTCTCGTTCCCAGTATTAAACTGCGGATGCTAACTCCTATCGACAATTAAACTACCGTCCGCAGTATTAAATTACAGACTCTAGGTTTCCCAAAACGACATCTCGGTTTAACCAAACGATCATGGTTTAACCAAACAACTCCAGAAAACTCATAAGTCTCGTCCGCAGTTTAATACTGTTGACGCTAGGTCTAATTAAAAGACACACCGGGAAAGTGAGAAGGTCAAAATCTGAGAAGTGATGTCCGCAGTTTAATATTGCGGACGCTAGGTCTCTATTATGAATACTGCAAACTCCATAGTTAAAAGCATGACTTAGTTCGAATTAAGACTCCATAATTTTCTATTTCTTCTTCCATATTGGTATCATTGCATGGAAGTGTGGTAAAAATTCATGTTGTTGGGCTAACAATATATATGAAAGAGAAATAGAGGATTTTGAGCTTTAAAATCTAACAAGAAATCCATATAGAGAATACTACTCTAATATATATATATATATATATATATATATATATATATATATATATATATATAAAGAAGTTTCAAAATGTACCGTTTCAATTATGTAACAAGAAATGTGCTGCCAGGATGGGTTAATTATTC
The DNA here is from genome assembly GCA_020205615.1 of Panax quinquefolius. NCBI lineage: Eukaryota > Viridiplantae > Streptophyta > Magnoliopsida > Apiales > Araliaceae > Panax > Panax quinquefolius. The sequence continues at coordinate 90,576,040 of CM035174.1, read as the reverse complement.
ATCAAACAAATTCATGGCAAAACAAATGAATCAATTCTAAATATGAACTTAAAGATTATCGATCTTTGGTGATGTTTGTCTGCAGGTATGCTTGCTTTCTAGTCGGCTACACGCTCTCAAGTTGATTGAATCGTTTATCAATGAAAGAGAATAACAAAAGTTGTTTGCAATTAGGTTTTTATTACTTAGAATTCGCAGTTTAGTTCTCCGGACTATGCTTTTATTAAAAACGACACTGTTTTAATGATAAATCATCGTCCGCGGTATTAAACTACAGACATGCACTTTAGATGAGAAAAGTTCAATTTAATCCTATCAGTCTTCAAATTTCCTAGGTATTATTGTTAACTACAAAAAAAATGGCATTTAGCAACGATTTTTCGGACAACGATTTTATAAATCGTTGCTAAAAGTATATGTTTAAGCGATACTTTTAATTTTCAGCAGCACTTATTGATTTGATAGCATACTTATTGCTCTGATATTATAGTTAGAAGAATTTCATCATTAACTTACTTGGATGGCTACATACCTTTCGCCTTCATTAATTAAACTTTGCCAGGCAACAAGCTGAAAAGAGAATTATTGAACTTAGAAATGAAAAAGAATTATTCTAACAAAATTATTAAACAGAATATGCTGATCTATGCTTCTTCGCCATGATCATGATGTTAAACTTATCTAGGATCCCCACTGCGAAAAAAGGAAGGAATATTTGAAGATAGGGTATTATGGAATATTTGAAGATAGGGTATTATTATGGAATATCTATTGTGCCATCTATAAATAGAGCTCGCCTTTGGAAGGTAGATATATAGACATCAAGAACAAAAACAGAAAATATATCTATCGATCGAGGAGATGGCACAAGCAGTGAGGCATGATAAGGTTGAGCTCGAGTCATTGTTGTCTCAAGCCAAGGAAAAGGCGTTGCTCCGAAAGGACAACCCGGGCCAGAAAGTAAGTCTACTGAAATTGGAAACAAAGATCATATCTCTCTCTCTCTATATATATATTGGAAGTATGACGACTTTACACCATCTTAACTGTCTTCATGATTTTTTAAAATTTTGGACCGAATGACTAGACTGTTCAAAATATTTTAAGGTTGGATCTGTCTAATGACTGCACTCCATAATAAACTTTTGCTATGCAATATTTTCAAGAAATAAACATTTAGCAACATTTTTATAATTGTTACTTGACAATATCAACCGGCTAAGTTAAATATGTATATAGATAAAGGCTGATATTATTCTTCACCACTAGTTTGCCTTGTCTAAAACGGAAAGGCGCCGTTGCTCCAGAAAGTGGGGAACCAGGGGAACCAGAAGGTAAGTCCATTGAAATTGTAAACAAACACCATATATATATATCTTTATATATATATATATATATATATATATATATATATAGATCATATCGGCATGTATCATTCTTCACCGCTAGTTTGCTTTATATATCTATCCTTGTAATAACGTGATTTAATTTTCTTGACTTATTCAGGTGAGCAAGGCTTATCTGCATGCAAATGAACTCACATATGCCAACCGCAGTAGCTGGAATTTTATGTAAGTAGAATTTAGAAATAAGGTTTAGTTAACCTAATTAAAGTCAATTGTCAAGATTTGTATTTCATATTCAGTTAAAAATAGGGATTTATTTCCAATTATGTCATTAAATTGCATGTACTTGCATTAATTCTACGTACTATCATTTTTTTACAGTCAGGGAAGAGCTGAATTAAAGGAAAGCGAAGTCCTACAAGTTGATGGAGAATATTCGACAGAAAAACTTAAAGAAGGATCTTATAACGTGTATTTTGAGCTGATGCTTTCAAACGACTTTAACATATCATCACCGGTGAAATTTACACTTACTATTTCGAATGGATCCGTGCAAACGCACAAAGAAAATTTGATGAATTATCCGACCAACAAAAAGATTTGGATCAAAGCTGGGAATTTCTTCAACACGGATAAGTTTGGAGATATCAATTTTGCTATCTCGGGGACTGAAAGCACGACTTCCAAGAAAGGTTTAATCGTCTATGGTGTTCTCATTAATATGTAACTTTCATATTAACATCAGCCATCAAGCCCGACTAATGATGGTTATTAGTATGTAATAAATAAATCGACTACCAGCTAATGATTGTTAATTATTACCATGTAATAATTAAATCAACTATCACTAGGTGGTTTATCGTGATATTAAATAAAGTGGCTACATAAATTACAAGATGGTACTTGGACTATGTCTTTCATTAGATAACTTTGGAATTGTTTTCCCATATATATATATATAAGATCTAGAGCAGAACTACTAAATAGCATAATTCCTTAAATAGCAGAACTATATATATCCTTCCGTGTTTTTTATTTTAACATTCTCTCTCCTCGCTCTGTTCAATTGAATTTGTAAGCTAGCCTCGGCAGACTTCTTCTCTAAATCTTCACAAAACAAAGCCCTAGAAAAGGAAGAATCTCCACTTCGAATCTCTATCTCTCCACTTCGAATCTCTATTTCGAACGAAGAATCTCCACTTCGAATCTCTATTTCGAACGAAGAATCTCTATTTTTTCCTTATGAATGATAAGTTCTGCACATGACTTGGTCAGATATTATTTTTGTTTCTTTTATGACTGTTTTTCATTATTACTCTAATGACTAAAATTTATTATTGGAAAAATAATATCAAAGAGAATTTTTATATATCTTAATCTTTGGTCCAACAAAAAAACAATAATAAAAAAATAAGACTATTTTCTGGACAGAGGTATTAATAAATAAATAAAAATTACCTTCTTATTTGTTGGATCGATATTTTCAAAATCTCTTGTTATATAATAAATATATCTTTGTAGTTTTTATGTAAATATATATATATCTTTGTTATTGGGTAAAATGATTCTGACTACTATTAGTCTTTTGTTGGAATTTATCTTTGTAGTTTTGATGTGGTTGGTATCACACTAGCACTTGCTACAGGTTTATGTATCTTGTTTGAGTTCTTTCTTTTTACCGTAGATGCAACAAGAAGGGATGGACCTGGACTTGGTTACGCTGATAAGTGTTCTCCCTTGCTTCAGTGAGGCTGAAGATTTGGCACAGGGCATGGTTATTCATGGCTTTGCTATCAAAAGGGGACTTGACTTTGATATTACTTTAGTTAATGCACTTATTAGTATGTACGTGAACTGCGGAGACCTTGATGCCGGAAAGTTAGAGACTCATTTCTTTACAGCTCTTATGCCGTAAATTCATGTCTCTTGCTGTTACAAATAATTAGAGAGATTCTAGATGGTAACATGTATGAGCTATCCATCTTTGATAGCAGAACAAGTTGTTGATAATATATACATGCAAGAATGAGAAAAATGGGAGATGCATGCAACTCTGAGTAAATTGCTACATATTACACAACTATATGGCGTTAAAGTGCTATGTTACAACTATATGGGAAGAAATATTTGCAGCAATGGGAATTGTTCATACACATTAAAATTTGATCTAATGTAGGAAAGTGAATTTTACAACTAATCCTTTCTTTCTTTTTAATTACAAATGGTCATTTTTCTAGGTGTCATGATTAAGAGAATCAAACCTTGGCAGTACAAGAGTCGCATTTAACAAACGAGCAATGCCAACACCATCACATAACTGAAATCATCATAAACAGTATAAAGCTGTACCCTACATAACATAAAATTACCATAGAAACCACCAACAAGAAAGCAATATCCATATCCTCTACAGTAGTCCTTCAAGCCAACCTCCCGATTCCTCTAAAGCCTTAATCCTCCAGACACAAGCTGTTCCATTGAATCCAAAAAATTGAAGAAAAAGCCATTTACTTGTTGGTCACAAAGCACACCAGTCATTCAATATTATCTTCATTATCATTGCATAATAATATCTTATAAATAAAAAAAACAAACACAACCATTCCAAAAATAACTTCATTATCATTGCATCCAAAAACCTCTAAACAAAACAGTCATCCGAAATATAAGTACATAAACTGTCTTAAATGACCTTAATATGAACTACCAAATTAAACTACATAAGTGTTTGAAACACTAAACAACTACATAATCAGTTTACCACTCATTAAAAGTCACACATTCTTCTTAAGTTATATTCCCTAAACAGTATGAATTATCAGTCACATCTTCTTCAGTTGTACATGATCAAAACGAGTAGGCATCAAATCCAAAGTCGTCCCCCATTAACATTGTTCCATCTTGCTCCTGCATCACATTTACGAATTCTATATATGTAAGTCTAGAAACATACAAAAAATGTAATAGGAAAAGACGATACAAAACAGGGAATAAAATACTTACATGTATTTTCCATTTATTAGCTAGCTTCCACTCCCATAGTAATCTACACTTAGATCCTGAGTAGCATCTTCATTTAATGCTCCAGTTATATATGCATTTAAACAAATAGCAAATTCAAAGTCAAATTTAAACAAATAGCAAAGTCAATTTTAAACAAATAGCAAAGTCAAAATACGTAAACTTGTTTACTGATTATTAAGCACTAGGCAGTTTATTTTATCGTGTGTCACACCAACTTTTCCATATCCATTACAACGTCTACCCTTGAGATTTTTTGATGTACACAAAGCTCTTTCTTTGCCACCTTTCAGCCTTTTGCCACACCCTTTTGCTCGCACTTGGTTTGACTCAATGTAACTATAATCATAAGTACAAATCCTGTTAACCGACTTCAAAAGTTGTAAGTTTTTTTAAAATTATTCAGTTTTTTTTTAAAGTTGTAAAGCACCTTCTTAATTCTCTTTCAGTAGCATTAGCATTATGAAGCATTTCAGTAGCATCAGAAATTGCACTAGCATTTTTTTACAAATTTCTTTTGAATGGTATTGCAGTAGCATTATGAAGCATTTCCTAAACTAAATTTCTTTTTTTCAACTCACATTAAGTTGCATTTGTAAGCGTTATGTTGTTCAAGTTCTAGGAAACATAAAAAAGAATATCAAAGGATTTCATGATTTTTTAATGAATTCTCATTATTTCAATGATAGTGATTTTTTTGACAGTGAGATATCTTTCGAAAAGATTTGTTAAAGTTCAACCTGTGATTTACCCCTCCTATTGCAATTTTCTTTTATATCTTTCACAATCGAGGAAAAATCCTAAACATTTCACTGTTTTGATGTAAACTCTCTTGTTATATACCAAATATATCTTTGTTATACAAAAAAGTATGAAATTCATTTTATCCAATAAATTCCCCCAAAAGACTAATAGTAGTCAGAATCATCTAAATAAATATACTACTAAATTATACAGAGCATATAAAACTTAAATTACTCAAGCCACTTTTGCAGAGCATTTATTTCTCCTTATATTACTTTGCCCTTGCTCAGTTCTGTTTACACTTTATAGTAGTCTGTTGATTCAGCAACTAAAAAGACCATACTTCGCAATAACAATACTTGGTGTTTTAAAAAAAAAATTAGGAACAAACCCATGGGCAACACACACAGAGATCTATACTATATACTTCGCAATAACAATATTTTGGGTTTTTCGTTCTAGGGCTTACCGATTCGAAGTGGAAAGATGGAGATTCAAAGCGGAGATTCTTCGTTCGAAATGGAGATTCGAAGTGGAGAGATGGAGATTCGAAGTTCCTTTTCTAGGGATTTGTTTTGTGAAGAGTTGGAGAAGAAGTCTGCCGAGGCTTGCTTAAAATTCGATTGAACAGAGCGAGGAGAGAGAATGTTAAAATAAAAAATACGGAAGGTTATATATAGTTCTGCTATTTAAGGAGTTATGCTATTTAGTAGTTTTGCTCTAGATCTTTTTCTATATATATATATATATATATATATATATATATATATATATATACACACACACACATTGTCGATCGATCCAAAAGGGAGTTCAGATTTGGAGTAAAAACGAACCAATTTTTTTGTTTTTGCTTTTTTTTTTAAAACAATTTAAAAAAATAAAAAATTATGGGCTGAATTTTTCATATCTGATATTTTGGGCGTGATTTGGATACCTATACCAAAAAATGTATGTACAGTCTACACAGACTGTACATACATATTTTGTTATACGTACTCAAATCACACCCAAAACATTGTATTATGAAAAAATTTCAATTCCATAAAATATTAATTATTTTTTTAGTTGTTTTAATAAACAAAACAAAACAAAAAAAAGTTCGGACGAGACTAAAATTCGGGCGTCCGGACTGGAACCGGACTCTCTCTCTCTCTCTCTCTCTATATATATATATATATATATATATATGGGGTTCCATCCATTAATAGGTTCTTTGTGGAGCAACCCTTTTTGGCCTTGTGAAATTTAATTTACCGAGCAAAAAAAAAAAAAAATTATTGAAGCCAAAAAGGGGTTGCTCCACAACAATAGGTTATTGTGGATGAAACCCCTATATATATATATATATATATATATATATACCTAATTATGAAATTCAATAATGTATTGACTAAAATTAAATAAATCCATGACAATTTAAGTTTTAAAATCTCTTAATTTAATTTTAAAAGTTAATAATGATTTATATATTAAAACGAAAGAAATATATCATATTTGACAATCGATTATATACGTATAACATGTAAAATTAGTGTTTTATTTGCCTCCATATTTCATTTCATAATTAATTTCATTCACTTTCTTTAATAATTTAATTAACTATTAACTCTCGGTTTCCCAATATATATATATTTCACATTTATATACACATTTAACCATTTAAACTAAATCACATATTTTAAAATATATACTCCTCCCATTCTATAGTTATATAAAATGATTTTCTATTTTGAGATGTCCCAATATAAAAGCTACTTACTATTTATAAAATTTAGTTAGTTCATTGTTTTTTACTTTTTATACGCCTTATAATAAATATTCAACCATTACTCTTTTTTTGAAGAAACAACATTCAATGTCATTATTTTTATCACCATATTTAATGTTGTTGTATTCTCTTTGGTTAAAGTTTATGGACTTTAATGGTCAGTACACGTCAATCAATGAAGTTGAGAGTTCCAGTGTGATAAATAAAGAGTAATTAACTTATTTATTAATTCCGTATTAAGGGGTATATGTGAATTTTTTTTTGTTAAAATTGCCACTTAAATTGATTTTCTTAAACTATGTGCCAAAACAAATCAGCCTATAATTATGGGACGGAGGGAGTATAACACACAGACATTTATACATTCAAACCCGATACATCTAATAATAAAAATTTTATTTATTAAATTTTTATTAAAATATTTTTCAAAAAAATTCGGATTGTCACACATTTATTGATCTGATAGCATACTTATTGCTCTTATATTATAGTTTGAAGAAAATCATCATTAACTTACTTGAATGGCTACATACCTTTTGCCTTCATTGAACTTTGCCAGGCAACAAGTTGAAGAAAAAATTAGAGAATTGTTAAATCCACAACACTTTTTGTTATTTTTACATAAAAAATATTGCTAAAGATGTATAGCGACGGTTTTCACCGTCGCTATAGGATCTATGACGACTTGTGGAAAGAATATTTTCTATTATGGATTTAACAATTTCTAAGAATTATTGAACTTAGAAATGAAAAAGAATTATTCAAACAAAATTATTAAATAGAATATGCTGATCTATGCTGCTTGGCGATGATCATGATGTTAAACTTATCCAGGATCCCCACTGCGAAAAAAGTAAGGAATATTTGATGATAGGGTATTATGGAATATTTGAAGATAGGGTATTATTATGGAATATCTGTTGTGCCATCTATAAATAGAGCTCGCCTTTGGAAAAATTTTCATTTTTTAAAAAAATGAGTAAGGTTTTATAAAATATATATTCAAAAAAATAAAACTTTATTTTCATAAAACAAAAATAAATTTTCATAAAAATAATTATGATATAAATAATTTTAACTTTACTTTTTTTGAATCTATATTTTATGAAGCTTTACTTATTTTTGAAAAAATGGGTCAGGTTGGGAGCAAAATGGGTAGGAGGAGACGCTAAAAAATGTCACTTTAAAGACCTAACTGGCGAAAAATAAACTTTAATGACGACTTTGAAAGTGAGTTACAACTTAAAAGGACATAAGTGTCATTCAGCCTTATTATGATGTTAAACTTGTCAAGATCCCCACTGTGAAAAAAAGGAACTAAGAAGGAATATTTGTAGACAACATAAAAAAAGATAAGATCCAATTTCTTAATTTCTCTTTTTTGGATTCGACTCCTCTAAACTTTATATGATAATGAGTAATAATATTAGTAGTACGATATAAGTATCACCAGCCTAATCCTATGAATAATGACAACTGTGACGTTAACAAATCAACAATTAATATCACACATGCAAGACATACAAGAATTAATCTAATTAACTTGATATTTTGAAAACAACACTTAAAAAGGGGAGGAACTGGAAACCAAGAAAATTTTGTAGCTTGAAATGTTTTTTTGAGACGGCATATTAAGTTTATAATCCGTTTCATGCTCAATTTTAAAACAAAAAAATTCCCTAAATAAATGAGACCAAAAAAATGGGTTTCCGATTTGTCTCAAGCTCACTTTTATAAATAAATAATTTTTTATAAAAACATCTGAGACAAATAATTAGTTTCAAAATCTATTTCAAAAATGTATTTGTGCATAAAATATATACTAAATTGTCTGAGACGGTTGGATCCGTCTCCAATAGTGTTTCTAACGTTCTGATACAAAATAAATTGGTTTCAAATTAAAACGTGTCTCTAAGTTTGTATGTTCTGTGGCCATTATTCAGTGTTAAATCTGTCTCAAAATCTTAAAATTTGAGACAAATTTATGCGTCTCTAAATTTCTATCTCATATATATACTCAAGTTGTTGGTAGTGACAAATAAATATTGAATTTCTAAGCTGCAGATCTGAGTCATGTCTACTGCCTGTGAACTACCAGAAACATATATCTCCAAAAAACTAAGGCAAAGAAATCAATAAATAATAAAATAAAAAATTGCTTTATGAACTCGACCATTTTAATCCGAGAAATACATCCATCGGAAGCTATACTCTAACATAATATTGCCGGATAATGGCATTAATATAAGTAAATAATCGGGTTAATCATTTCTGAATGTCCTATATGGCTATATATAGATTACCTAATGGTTGTTGATAACATTATACTGTCAGAGCAACTATACATTTGCAACACTTACTCTTGTTTAAGCAATACTTTTAATTTTCAGCAGCACTTATTGATCTGATAGCATACTTTTTGCTCTGATATTATAGTTAGAAGAATTTCATCATTAACATACTTGGATGGCTACATACCTTTCGCCTTCATTAAACTTTGCCAGGCAACAAGCTGAAGAAAGAATTATTGAACTTAGAAATGAAAAAGAATTATTCTAACAAAAATATTAAACAGAATATGCTGATCTATGCTTCTTCGCGATGATCATGATGTTAAACTTATCCAGGTTCCCCACTGCGAAAAAAGGAAGGAATATTTGAAGATAGGGTATTATGGAATATTTGAAGATAGGGTATTATTATGGAATATCTGTTGTTCCATCTATAAGTAGAGCTCGCCTTTGGAAGATAGATATATAGACATCAAGAACAAAAACAGATGGAGGAGATGGCACAAGCATATGTGATCTATCTTTTGCGATGATCATGAATTCAAACCTATCCAGGATCCCCACTGCGAAAAAAAGGAAGGAATATTTGAAGATAGGATATTATAGTATAATATACTAAAACAAGATTATCCACGAATAACATCAGTACCCTGTGTTGTAAATAGAGCTAATCTATAAATAGAGCTAGCCTTTGGAAGAAAGATATATAGATATAAACTACAAAAATAGAAAATATATATAGCAGAATTAAAGGATAGCTATCGTCGATCGAGGAGATGGCACAACCAGTGAGGCATGATGAGGTTGAGCTTGAGTCATTGTTACGACAAGCTAAGGAAAAGGCGTTGCTCCAAAAGGACGATCCAGGCCAGAAGGTAAGTCTACTTAAATTGGAAACAAACATCCATATGTATGTGTATATATATACACACGCTAAAGTTGTCTACAGAACAAAAATAATCCTTGGTATTTGTATATTTTGTAAGTAAAACTTTTTTGCAAAATTTACACCATCTTCGTGACTTCTAAAATTTTGGACCGTTTGTAATATAATTTAGGGAGTTCGGAGACTCGGCGGAGGCGGACTGTTCAAAATACTTTAAAATTGCATCTATTTGATGTTAATATAAGATGGATTGCATGGTACACACTTTGTAATAAACTTTTGCTGTGAAATATTTTTAAAAATTATACATTTAATAACACTTTAATAGTTTTTACTTTGACTTATACTTTATATATATATATATATATATATATATATAATATATTACAATGAAAATATAATGAGTAATAATATATATATATATATACTATATATATTATGACATAAATTTTTTAATAAATTGTTCATAAGTAAGTAATTCATTATTTATTTTTAAAAATAATATAAATTAGATTATTATTTAATTTTAAAATATTATAGAGAGATACATATATTGAGAGGATATGAGTCATATGTGGTTAAAATTTGATTGACAAAGTTATAAATTTTCAATTTGACCAGTATAATAGAAAATTTATAAAATTTTAGTGGTCAATTTATATATAATTTTTAAAATTTTAAAATTTACCTTACATTATAAAGCAATTTTTTTAATAATGTGGGATATTGGTAAGGCAAAGAATAACATATAGCCAAGTCCCACATTGGTTAACTTGTAAAAGTCTAAGGAAGTTTTCCTTATAAAAAGACTTCAAAATGAAACTTTAATAGTCAAGTCCCACACTGGATCACTTTTAAAAATCTAATGAAGTTTTCTTTATAAAAAAACCTTAATAGACAAGTACCACTTTTGTTATAAAATGAAACCTTAGTAGTTAATGCTTTGACTATTAAGTGAGACCTTAATAGCCAAGTCCCACATTGGAAAGTCTATGCAAGTTTTGCTTTATAAAAAGACTATCAACTATTAATAGTTGGTGGTTTACAAGTTTTATATTGATTAAATTGGTAAAAGTAAAAGAAATTAGATAAACTTAAATACTTTAATAGTTGGTAGTTTAGAAGTTCTATATTAAATTGGTAAAAATAAAATAAATTAGATAAACTAAATTATTTATCAATAAGTTGGGAAAGATTTGCTCTAAGTTAGAATAAAAGTCTTAATTAATTGGATAGAATATGATTGTTTGCAAGTCCCACATTGATTGGTTAATTTATAAAAGTTTAAGGAAATTTTCCTATAAAAATTATTATAAAAGACTATCAACTATTAATAGTTGGTGGTTTACAATACATTAATAGTTGGAGGTTTAGAAGTTCTATATTGATTAAATCGGTAAAAGTAAAAGAAATTAGATAAACTAAATTATTTATCAATAAGTTGGAAAAGATTTGCTCCTAAGTTAGAATAAAAGTCTTAATTAATTGGATAGAATATGGTTGTTTGCAAGTCCCACATTGATTGGTTAATTTATAAAAAGTCTAAGGAAATTTTCCTATAAAAAAATTACAAGTGAGACCTTAATAGTCAAGTCCCACATTGATTATTTTATAAAAGTCTAACGAAGTTTTCCTTATAAAAATACAACCAAGTGAGTTCTTAATAGCTAAATCCCACATGGGTTTCTTTATAAAAGTCTAAAGAAGTTTTCCTTTTAAAAAGACATCTAAGTCTTTTATTTTTTATATTGGGCTAAATTTTGGCTCAAAGAAGGTTGGGCCTTGTACAAGTTGCTTGACCTTTGGCTGAATTTTGGCTTAAAAACAACTCTTGGGCAGCTAGCTCTTCTTGGTGCCGGTTTTATCAAGGTAAAAGCCGGTATCGAACCAATACCGAACCGGCTAATCGGTTCGGTATACCGGTTCAACCGGTTTCGGTTTTGGTACTCTATTTTGGGTACTATTGGTATTCGGTTTTGTTCGGTCCGGTTCAGTTCGGACTTGTTCGGTCCGATTTTTTATCGATGAACACCCCTAGTGTATACACATCCAATTGGAACCAATTTTTAACATGTTATAGAAGGTAGGACATACTATTTAAAAAAAATATAAACCAGTCCAAATAACTGTTTCACACAGGTTCTATATGAGTTTTGCCACATTTGTTTTCTAACAAAACCAAAATTACTCAATTCACTTAAACTTACTTCTAAACCATTTCTAATTCAGTTAAGCCACTTGAGACACATATTTTATAAACATAAGTTTTCTTGCTTACAATAACATCACGTTTTCACTTTTAAAACTTCACAGCCTCTAAGAGGAAAATTTAATCAAACATGTGAAGCACATAACTTTAAAAGACAGATCTCATAACCATTTAGAAATAATTAAGCCAAGAATTTTTCAATTCTTTTTCCTTATTACTCAACCCACCATATATATTCCCATTTTCACAAACAATTGACAAATGCTTATAGCTAACATAGAAAAATCGACACTATGGCTTTAATTTCATCAATGAACTAAAACTTATATTGTATCTTTCATGAAAATTCTTGTTATATGCTTTGATGTTAGCCAAAATCAGTTTCCTCTTCCCGAAAATAAGCTTCAATTCCTTCCTAATTCAATTTGCAGCTTTCATGGGCTATTAAAGATATATAAATACAACATATTTGTAAAAAACTTCGCCCGGACTACAGCTCAGCCCATCCCAAGTGTGTCTCTGCCCTTGATTGCATGGTACACACTTCCTAAAAAACTTTTACTGTGAAATATTTTTAAAAAATATACATTTAATAACACCTTAATAGTTTTTACTTTGATAATATTAACTTATATATGCATATGCATATATCATTCTTCCACACTAGCTAGTTTGCCTAATCGCCTTATCTATCCTAGTAATATATAGCTAAAGTTGTTTCAAGCTAACCGAAAGGCGTTGCTCCAAAACAACAGCAAGAAGGCAAATCGAATTCCTAGGGTACTCTAAATTTTAGAGTTCTAAACATTTCAGCCTTCCATTTGAATTAAATGGGCAAGATAAAACCACATATTACAACATTAAATATCTTAGTAAAATAATTCTAACTCAGCTGACACATATTTTCTCTCTCCTCTCCAACCTCTTTAAATTATTTTGGATCCTTAAATCCTTTGTCAATCACATATCTACCACTGTAAACAGCCAACGATCTTTTCCATCCTCATAATAATTGACGGCTACCAAAATTCATCCATTAACCAAGCTATTACAAATTTGCAGCCACTCACCTTCACCTACTGTAACATTCAAGTTCTGAAAATTACAAGAAAAAATAAAACAATTAATTGGAAGAACAATGCATTTTGGAGAAAAAGATTCCGAACTCTATAATTTGAACACACTACAATCTGCGAATTGTTACAGGGTTTCTTTCTCTTTGGGCTTGATTATTTATAAATGGTTTAATTGCGATCCCCAAAATATACACTATTTTACCATTTGTACCCCGATATTTAAATGCTCTCATTCCGCTATCCCAAGTACCGTTAAGTAAGCATAACTGACCTTTTTATAATTTCTGACCATTTAAATTGTGACACGTGGCCATTTTCCGGCGAACAAATTTACCAAAAGGGTCAGTTAACGTACTTGGGGTAGCGGAATAGGAGCGTTAAAATATCGGGGTACGAATGGTAAAAAGGTGTAATTTTGGGGTTTAATAGACAATGAACCCTTTATAAAATATCAATTTTATTGTTATAATACATCCATATGACAATATTTGATTGGAATATGCAGTAAATTGTAATTTGATTCAAGTTTGTTTATATATTAATTAATGCAAAGGATGAAGGGTGTAAAACGGGTGGGTAGGATGATGGTGGTGGTAATGGCACCGGCGGTGATATATTTGGAAAAATATGGTGATTTTTTTTATGATGGAAAATAATTGACGGTAGATCCTAAAACCAAATAAATTAAAAAATTTGATTGGCGGTAAATAATGGAATACAAGATAATCCGAATTTTAAGGAGATTGTAGGAGAGGGAAAGTGACGTGTATGTTGAGCTGGAAATTTTAAAAATTATTTTGGTATTAGGTGGTTTTATCTTGACCATATAATTCAAAATGGAATGCTGAGAGAACTCCAAAATTCAGAGTAGACTTCATAATAAACTTTTGCTACACAGATTGATATATGAATTTTTCTCTCTCCTTGTAATAATGTGAATTTTTCTTGACTTATTCAGACGGGTGAGGCTAATCTACATGCGTGGCAACTCACATATGCCAACCGTGAAGATTGGAAATTTTCGTATTTAGAAATAAGGTCAATATTTTTGTTTAAACACCTGTATTTCATTAAAAATAGGGATTTATAAGCAATTATGTCATTAAATTGAAGTGTAGTTAAATAGATAGAAGGACTTGCATTAAAAATGTTCCAAAACCAAAATTCAATAAAATCACCCAAGGAATTTAAGCTCCTTATACAAAATATTGATCACTTTAATTCTACAATCATTTTTTTTTATATACAGCCAGGAGGGAATAGCTGAATTAAATGATGGCAAAGTCGTACAAGTTGATGGAGAATATTCGACAGAAAAACTTGAAGTAGGATCTTATGGCGTGTATTTTGATGTGATGCTGAACGACGACTTTAACATAGCATCTCCGGTGAAACTTACACTTGCTCTTCCGGATGGATCTGTGCAAACGGACTATAAAGATTTGAAGAGTTATTCGAAGAACGTAAGGATTTGGCTCAAAGCTGGGAACTTCATCAATAAGGTTATGTATGGAGATATAACATTTGCTCTCTCAGGGACTGAATGCGAGACTTTGAAGAAAGGTCTAGTCATGTGTGGGGTTCATATTAGCATCAAAGCCCGACGCAAAATGAATGATCAGTAATCTTTCGGTGAAAACTTGTTGATTAAGTAATTAACAACTATCGACTGATGACATATAAATTAATAAATCAACTATCGACTGATCACTGTCATCAGCGTGATGTATAAATAAATCAACTACCCACATATGGTTGTTATTACTATGTAATAAATAAATCGACTACCACGGTTGTTATTACCAATGTTTTTAGATTTGGACAGGTCATCGTATCGAAAAAATTAATGAGTGAATAGACATTGGTTCAACGGTGATGGAACTGTGTGTTATCAAACTAGTGATGTCATAAATATATTATTATTAATATTATTCTTATTAAATAATATAAACTTTATATATTATTAATACAAATTGAATAAGTAACATAATAGCCCAAAGCCTAAAACTCTTTCGTCATGTTCAAATAGTACCGAGTACACATATAATATTGGGTCCTTTACACTAATATACAACAAATAAAAAGTAATTACAAGAATAGTGCATCATTCAAATAATTATAATAATAGTGCAATAATATATAATACTCTCTCCGTCCCAAATTAATTACTCAGTTTTGACTTTTTAAGTCAAATTGACTATTTTAGAATTAATAATTAAGCATATATAAATATATTTCTAAAATTATAAAAATTGGGATTAGTAATAAATTGTATATACTTTCTTTTGGTTATAATCTCTTCACCTATATTTTATCAAAAATAATAAAAAGATTAGTTTTAAAAATGGTCAATTTGACTTTAAAAAATTAAAACTGAGCAATTAATTTGAGACGGAGGGAGTAATATCATAGTAGTGCAATACCCGTCATATTACCGATTCCAACCGAAATACAAACCCTTAATTCAAGGAGAAAATTACTCCACTTTGTACGGCAGTTACCAACCATCCCAAACATTCAAAAATCGAGTCAAAAATATGAAGAATTCATAGAAGAACAAATAGAAAACTCCATAGTTCAGTAAAATCTGTAACAAAGGAGCAATCGAGAAGAAGCGTAAGCATTAATACAAGAGAAGCCAAATTCGAAAACAAAAAGAAGCCAAAATAGAGCAACCGAAAATCAACATGCACAAACCGAACAAAGGATTCTGAAACAATAGCAAAAAATTGATCCTGAAACTGCAAATTGAATCTGGAAATTGACTACAAAGGTACGAAGCAATTAATCTGTATGCAAAAACAGAGCATCCGAAAATCGACATGCACAAACCGAACAAAGGATTCCGAAATAGTAGCAAAAAATTGATTTTGAAACTGCAAACTGAATCTGGAAAGTGACTACAAAGGTACGAATCAATTAATTTGTATTTTGACTACATTTTTCAAGTCTCTGAAAGCAATTTCTTTAGCTAATCCCTCTTCATTTCCACAAACCTCCTCAAATTCCTTCAAAATCAGTCAATGCGAATTGTCATGAGTAAAACCTACTGTATACATCACAAATAAATGCTCCAATTATTTTGAGGCAGTACAACTTAACATTTGGAAGAGAAACGTAATTATTTCAGGTTAATTAGAAATGTACTATGCATAGCTTTAGAACATTCTTAATTTTTAATTTGGAATAGTAACATTCTTAATTTTTAAACATAACAACCTCTTAGGGGCATTTATCGAGCATGTACTATGCATAGCTTTAGAATCCAGATTTCATAGAGATTTAGATGAAGTCTAGCCAAAAAAAATTTAACCATTATCACTCCACACATCATAAACTCCCTTAACTACAAGTTACTAATTACAACTCAATTATAACAATCTAGCATAAAGTTCTCAATTGCTAATATTAAAACCAAAATAGGAACTTACCTTCTTTTGCTTGCTATTTAAGTTGATTTTCTTGCTACCACAATCCTCCTTTGATGTTAATTGATGCGCTATCTTCAATCCTTATACTTAATTTCTTGCCAATATAGATTATTGCAGTAAAACCCAAGAGAATTAGACCATATATTTGGATTATATATATATATATATATATATATATATATATATATATATATATATATCGGCAGTTAATGAGAAAAGAAAAATGGAATGGCACAGAATGGATGGGAGTTTTAGAAGTTTGCTAATTTTAGCCAGGAGAAAGATATAAGATGGAAGGAAATAAATACTGCAGGGTATTGTATTCTCAAACTATTATGCTTTACTTTGTGTCCTGCCACTTTACTGTATATATTACAGCTCAAGCTAAAAATTAGCTTAGTTGTCTTGCTAAGGTTCTCATAATCTAGCCACCTCCTGCTTGCTAGATGTACTTACTCACTATACCCATTTACTTATGCCTTACTTTATTCATTCCATACATATATACATAATGCATACACATACTATTCCATTTTACATTATTCTTTATTCTTTTACAATTTAATTCATCTACTATAATAACATAAATTCCCATTTTTAATCAAGATTGATTAATTAAATATTTATATAATTTATAAAATTATTCCGCTAATTATGAAATTAATTCATATTAAAATTAACACTTTTAGTGTTAAGAATTAACTATTTAAATAATCCACATTCACTTCATTACCTAATTTAATATCCTCCGTACTTATCGCAAAGCATAATATGCCTTACATATTAAAATATACCATAACATAAATCCTTTTTCATGAAAATGAAAACTATATATTAAATAAAAATATTTATTTAATGTAGTAAATTTATTTATATTAAAATAATTTATTATCACAAATTATTTCAATACATTCTTTTCAATGCATAAAGACCCCTTTTATAAATAAAGATGAATTTTCTATAAATGAATATATTTTTTGAATATTATGGAGTAAATTTGATATAATGTTATAGTCATGGGTAATATTTATAAATTTTGCAAAGTAAGCAAAGTTGTTATAAAATATTCGCTTGGTCTGGGAATATTCTTTTTGTTTGGGAATATTCAGACGACAAGACAATCATTGGTGGACCCCTAATAACTAATTATATCATTTGATCGAGAAAACGACAAAAATATTTTTATGAAAATAACTACGGAGGTGTTACCGTTAAAACCGTTGAACTACCCTAGTAGTAAAAGTACAAAGAATACTATGGTGCATAAGATAATAAGTAGACACCAGATTGATTATCGATGCTTACGTGAGAAGTCACTCACCTATACTCAATTATTGCTACAAAGAATCACGATCATATCTCTTATATTATCGATTCAATTATTGTCACAAGATCATCTCAGATAATATGTTATATTATTAAATCAATAATTGAGACGACAAGTTATAAATGATTAATAATTGTTGAAAGATTAAATATGTGTTGATTAAAATAAAATGATTTGTGGTAATATTTATTCAATCCTCGATGTATATAAAGAGTCTATTATTATTATGAGACGTTATTTTTTGTGGTAAGTTTGGTTATTTTATGGGGGCCCATATGTCATCATCTAAGAGTCTCTTCATCAATAAGTAATTACTTCAATAATAGTAATTATAACAATAATTACCTTCATCAATAGTAATTACCTTCGCAATAGTAACTTACCGCTTTACCGTAGTCGCCAAACCACTTGTCGTTTCATATTACAAAGGCAAAACCAATTGTGTTTCACATTACAAAAGGCCAAACCACTTTTCTTTTCTTTTCACATCACCACCGCCAAGCCACTTGCCTTTTCACATTTCAAGTGCTAAGCTAGAAATCTTCTATAAATAGAGGCCTAGTGCTTCATTATTTTCACTTAATTCATTCAAGCTTATATAGAGAGAAAGTATAGAGAGAATAAGAGAGAAAAAGAAGAAGAGTATTCTGTTACTACACCATCAAGATTCAATCTACTACTAATGTGGGGGTGTTATTCTTTCTTATTCATGAAGAGAACTCGTTGTTATTCCATTGCTTATTATTATTATTCTCGCTGAATAACTCAGATACACGCTTCTTTACCCTATACTTGGTGACATTCTTCTATTATTCTATTGGAACATCCCGTCTGTGTGTTTTACACCGGACCGGTTCCATCTTTTATTATTATTTGCTGAACATCTCGTCTGGTTTTATCATCCCGTTTCCGCTTTTTTATTATTTTTACACATGGACCGGTTCCGTTTTTTATTACCGGTTCCGCTTTGATTATCCTCGCTTGAACATCCGCTTGCAAATTTTGCCCGAATTCGACCGTTCCGTTATTATTATTCGTTGAATAACCTCGTCTATGCAAGTACCGCATTTATGGTGATTTCTTTTGTTATTCCATTCTTTATTATACTCAATGGTTAAAGTTTTGACTTCTATACTCCATGAAATTAGTAGAATATCCTCGATATTTGCGCTTCATCCAAAGATCTTTTCATGGAAAATATTCTTCCGATCATTCTTGAATTTTACTCTACAAAGCAAAGATCATGTCGATAATTTGGACATTATTAGTTCCTCGGATAAATTAATTCTTGAACTTGTTTTATCAATTTTATATCATTGTCATCATCCTCATGTTTATATTATGTTGAAAGTCATCTGTGGGCTCAGAGAGTGCATGGGATGGACTTGGTATGATTATGACTGTGGATTATTCGGTGTAATCATGACCGTAATGTTACAAATGATGTGGTAAAAGTTATCATTGGGTCGTAGTAGTATCGATGGACAATTGTTGGTATGATGATCATGACCATTAATGAATACACACGAATGTCCTCGGGTCAGAAAGTGCATGGATAATTTGTGGTCGTGATACTAAAGAATATCCTCGTCAGAAAAGTGTAGGGTGATTCGATGATGTGGATTATTTATTGTCGAGTCCCAAATGATAAAAGTCATGAAAACCTTTTAAATCATAAAAGATAGTAGATTTTATTTCTACTGACTTTTTTAATGGATTGCTTGTTCACCGCAGCTTAAACTTGATGTTGTTATATTTTATCGCTTTAACATCGTCAAGGCTAACGATAATTTATTCTCGCATTATCTTAGTCATAATATTTTTATCGGGCTAGTTGAGCTCACCCTTTCTTTCACCGTTCTCTTCGTGAAATGAGAACATAGCAGGACTAGCTTGGGGAACTGAGAGTGACGGTCCAGAGGATAGCATTAGTAGTCCTCACTATTCGTGAAATAGTGTGTTAATAATTGTAATGAGGACTCCTTTTGAGTTTGTATAATCTCTAGTAGACAATAATTGTATTCAAACTCATAGTTATGTTTTTGTCGATTGCATACACCATAATTGTATTAGTAAGTTGTATTTGAATTTTGTACCATGTATCCGACGCACCCAAGATGGGTGATGTATACCTAATTTTGGGGGGGCGCCACAGCTTGGTATCAAAGCTTAGGATATGATCCCGGCTAAGATGTGAGAATAGTACTAGAGGGGGAGAGACGGGAATTCTTTCGCAGTAGATGACCTACCTAAGTTTATGTGGTATTTAATTGGCTCACGTAATTTAGGATAATATGTTATATGTCAATTAACCTTTGTTTTTTGTGGCAAGATTCAAAATGACATCCGAGAATGTTGAGAATAGCAATGGAGCACAAAGCGACCGCTGATTCACCACATATCAATAATCGTGATAATGTGCATCGTGAAGGCGATAATCCTCATGCAAACAACAACACCGACCAAATGATGAATGATCAAATGTTCAGGGGCTTTATGCAATTCATGCAACAAAGAAAGCGAGAGCGGCCTCATCCAAAATGCAGTGGAAACATCGGAAACTCTCAAGGTCACCGCTAAAACAGCTTCAAGGAGCCGGGACCACCTGAGTTTAAGGGAGAGCCAAAACCACTTATGGTGAGCATGGATAAAGCGTATCACCAAGATATTTGATGTCTGGGATGCTCCGAGGAGCAAAAGGTTCCTTTCACGCTTTTATGTTGCGCAGGAGAGCAGACATCGGTGGGAATTCCAGAAACGACTCAACCCGCCAGATCAAGATGTCTTGGGAGAAGTTCCAAGAGTTGTTTCAACGACAAATACTTTCCCGAAAGTATTCATCACACGAAGGAGGTGGAGTTTATCAAGTTCGAACAAAACAATACGACCGTGTCGCAACACGAGGCTAAATTTGCATGAGTTATCCTGGCCTCTTAGGCCCCACTTGGTGGATAATGAAGAGAGAATGACACGGATGTTTTTAAGAGGTTTGAAGTCGAGATACGCCAACATCTTATTTCTCATAAACCGTGTTTATATTCGATGTTGTAAATAGGGCTCGCTTAGTGGAGCGCGATAACGAGTCAACGCAACTAAAAAAGAGAGCACCACAAAATGATAATACCAAATGAGAGCAATAGCCATCAAGCTTGTGACAACAAGCGTGGAGGGAATCAACATGCCGTAAATGGTAACCACTTTTGGTGGTAATCTGTACAAAACAATAAGAATGGACATTTCAAGAAGAGGAGATTCAACAATGATGGAAAGACGCCAAGACCAAAGACTGTCGTTAAGGAAGGAGAACGACCACCTCATCATATGTTTCAAAATGCGAGGGGGGGCACATCACCAAATCGCGGCGATGTCGCCCAAAGCATGTTATAATTGTGGAAGAGAAGGTCACTTAGCCCGATTTTGTCATTCATCAAGACAAATTCACCTAGGATGGAGGCACCAAAGGTCCGCCCTGTAAAAGTCAAAACCAGAAGTGCAAGGGAGAGCGTTTGTTGTGACCTCCGTAAAGCAAAGGAACCCGAATGAGGTCATCACGGTAAGCTTTATCATAAACTCTAACAAAATCTATACTTTATTTGATACCTGTTCTACCCATTCTTTTATTTCTCCTACTTGCGCCATCGATTAAATTTGACTCCCGAGAAATTAGACTTTGACTTATCGTGGAAACTCCGCTGGGAGAAACCTTCATTACATCCATCGCTTATAAGTCTTGTTTGGTTCAAATTGCACTTCTCACATTACCGTAGATCTTATTTCATTGAAAATACTCAGATTTGACGTGATTCTGTGGATTGATTGGTTAACTACTCATCATGCAAAAATTGATTGTTTCGTAAGGTTGTTAGCTTTCATATTCCTAATCAACCTATTATGCTAATTCAAGCGACCAAACCATTAAAATCAATCACGGCCATCTCAAGCCATAAAGCTATTCGCTTATTGAAAAACGGATGTCAAGCTTTTTCTTAGCTCATGTCACGATTTAAACAAAAATACGCCGCTTTTGAACGATATTTCTATTGTTAATAAATTTCCGACGATTCTCAAGAACTTCCCGCCTACCCCCTGAGCGTGAAATTGAATTTTGTATCGACTTGAACCCTAAGATAAAACCCATTTCCAAAGCCCCATATCGAATGGCTCCTATTGAACTTCAAGAGTTAAAGACCCAACCGCAGGAATTGTTAGACATTGGCTTTATTCGCCCTAAGTACTTCTCCTCGGGGTGCTCCTATTCTATTCGTGAAGAAGAAAGATGGGAGTATGCGATTTTGTATTGATTATCTGGAGTCAATCATGTCACCATCAAAAAATAGGTATCCATTGCCACGTATTGATGACTGTTTGTTTCACCACAGCTGTAAGGAGCCAAATTCTTTTCAAAGATCGATCTTCGTCCGGATATCACCAATTGAAGATTAGAACCGATGACATTCCAAAGACGGCCGTAACTCCCAGACGGCATTATGAATTCTTAGTCATGTCCTTTCGATCGACTAATGCCCCGCCGCCTTCATGGATATGATGAACCGAGTATTCAAGGAATATTTGGATCACTTTGTGGTCGCTTTTCTTTATTGATGACATCCTTATTTATTCCAAAAGCCGTGAAGATCATGAGCAACACTTGAGGTCGACACTCCAAAAGCTTCGTGAATACAAGCTTTATGCCAAGTTGAAGAAATGCGAATTTCGGCTTCGAGGAAGTAGTAGCATTCCTGGGGCACGTAGTATCAAGTCATGGAATATCCGCTGACCCAAAGAAAGATCAAGCAATTCAAAGTCGGGAGCAACCTAAATCAATGATCAAGCACGTAGCTTTTCGGCTTAATGGTTATTATCTGAGATTCGTGGAAGGATTTTTCTAATCGCTACTCCATTAACTCACCGACTGAAAGATACAAAGTTCGGTTGGAGCGAAAGAATGTGAGAAGAGTTTTCAAGAACTCAAGAGGAGACTCATTTCAAAGACCTGCTCGACAATACCATCCTGCCTTGAGGGATTTGTCATCTACAAAGTGATGCTTCTGCAAAGGGTTGGGATGTGTTCTCATGCAACATGGAAAAGTCATAGCCTATGCCTCAAGACAACTCAAAGAATATGAGAGGAATTATCCTACTCATGATCTAGAGTTCAAGTATTGTTGTCTTCGCACTAAAGATTTGGAGGCATTACTTGTATGGGGAGAAGGTGGAGATCTTTACGGATCATAAAAGCCTCAAATATTTCTTTACTCAAAAGGAACTCAACACGCGACAACGACGCTATTTGAATCATTGAAAGATTATGATCATACCATCCAATACCATCCTCGAAAAGTGAACGTGGTAGCCGACGACGATTGAGTAAGATCATATGCAAGCACGAAAAGCGATATTGTCAACGCAAAGGCCCATTTTGTGTGACTTGCAAAGGATGGAGATAGAGTTAAAGACTCCAGGACCCATGTGATGATGGCGAATATACGAGTAGAACCGACTTTAATCGATAAAGTTAAAGCTGCTCAAGTTACAGACCTGGAGCTGATGCGTATGAGGAAGAAAGTGCAAGAAGGTGCTATGCCGGAAGCAAGAATCGATGAAGAAGGAATACTTCAAGTCAACTCCAGACTTTGTGTTCCTAACGACCCTGATTTAAAGTATAAAATCATGATGGAGGCGCACAACACACCATTTGCAATCCATCTTGGGAGTACCAAAATGTATCATGATATTCGTCATACATTTTGGTGGAGCAATATGAAGAGAGAGATAACGTTGTTTATCTCAAGGTGTCTAACTTTTCAACGAGTTAAAGCGGAGCATCAAGTACCAAAAGGTCCATTGCAACCACTTGAAATTCCAGAATGGAAGTGGGAGTCACATTACAGTTGGTTTATATCTTGAGAGGTTTTGATGATGACAATAAATTGGGCTTGTGTTAAATATTATAATTAGGTCTTTTGCCTTAATTGCTATTGGATTGGGGTCATGTGACCAATATTTGTTTCATTGGAATCATTCAAGTCTTCTTGACCCAACAGCTCATTACCAATCAAGTCTTGTACTTGAAGTCAAAATTAATTGATTTCCTATTATATCTCTTATGAAGATTATTCCAAAGATACTTTTATATAATATCTCTTATGAAGATTATTCCAAAGATACTTTTATATAATAGGAGTCTATTAAGGAGTCTTATGGTAACTAGGAAAATCATTCATTCCTTATCTTTAGCTATTTACGTTGAATATATATACTCCTTAATATCAGGTGGGTCTTTGAATTATTTTTGGAATCAATTATTCAATCTTTTCAAAACATATTCTGTTGCTCCAACTATGATTGATTCATGCTAATCTATTTATCCGTTAGGAGCTAATTAGAGAGAAAGATCGGTAATTGATTCTCTATTTTATTCATATAGCCGTTACCTTCCTTAATATATATATATATATCTTCCTCTCGGCTATAACAGGTACACAAGGGAATATACTTCATCAAGGGAAAAGCAGTAATCATCTTTAGTCTTATTGATTGATTGTATTCCTCCTTTGAGGGCTTTTACTGTCTAGAATTTTCCAGCAAGTTAGCATCTCTTTGTAAGTTCTTTATTAGCTGAAAAATAGCAATTGTAAACCAATATCCTTTGTTAAAAGTTATTTTCACCAGTATTTGTCGGAGTGGTCGATCCATTAATAGATAGGGTCTGTTCAAAGAGCTTTTAAGGTTGCAAAGGTGCAAGGGTTGCAGAAGTGCAAAAAAGGGGCAGATGTGTCCATACAAGGAGGAAAGCTTTTGTTGAACAAGGAAGTTGTTCTTATTGTATTTAATTTAAGTTTTAAATATTAATAAAAAGAGTCTCCAATCCTAGTTGGGATTGGACGTGGATTAGGCTACTAGATAGAGGATAGGGGCTGAACCACGTAAAAATTCTTATATCACTTTATTCTTTTTGATAATGACAAAGGGGGAGAGATATCTGGTATTTGAAATTTGAATTGACTGGGTATTTGGATCAAGATCCAAATCATTTTTTTTGCTCCTTAATATGCATATATTTAGGGGGAGCATTATAGATAGGGGGAGCATATAAATTAAATATTGTCATCAACAAAAAGGGGGAGAATGTTGGTTTATATCTTGAGAGGTTTTAATGATGACAATAAATCGGGCTTGTGTTAAATATTATAATTAGGTCTTTTGCCTTAATTGCTATTGGACTGGGTCATGTGACCAATATTTGTTTCTTTGGAATCATTCAAGTCTTGACCCAATGACTCATTACCAATCAAGTCTTGTATTTGAATTCAAAATTAATTGATTTCCTATTATATCTCTTGTGAAGATTATTCCAAAGATACTTTTATATAATAGGAGTCAATTAAGGAGTCTTATGGTAACTAGGCAAATCATTCCTTCCTTATTCTTAGCTGTTTGTTTTGAATATATATACTCCTTAATATCAGCTAGGTCTTTGAATTAGTTTTGGAATCAATTATTCAATCTTTTCATAACATATTTTGTTGCTCCAACTATGATTGATTCATGCTAATCTATTTATCCGTTAGGAGCTAATTAGAGAGAAAGATCGGTAATTGATTCTCTGTGTTATTCATATAGCCGTTACCATCCTTAGTATATATATATCTTCCTTTCGGCTATAACAGGTACACAAGGGAATATACATCAGCAAGGGAAAAGAAGTAATCATCTTTAGTCTTATTGATTGATTGATTGTATTCCTCCTTTGAGAGCTTTTACTGTCTAGAATTTTCCAGCAAGTTAGCATCTCTTTGTAAGTTCTTTATTAGCTGGAAAATAGCCATTGTAAACCAATATCCTTTGTTACAAGTTTTGTTCACCAGCATTTGTCGGAGTGGTCGATCCATTAGTGGATAGGGTCTGTTCAAAGAGCTTTTAAGGTTGCAAAGGTGCAAGGGTTGCAGAAGTGCAAAAAGGGGCAGAGGTGTCCATACAAGGAGGAAAGCTTTTGTTGAACAGGAAAGTTGTTCTTATTGTATTTAATTTGAGTTTTATATATTAATAAAAAGAGTCTCCAATCCTAGTTGGGATTGGACGTGGATTAGGCTACTAGATAGAGGATAAATTTGAACCACGTAAAAATCCTTGTGTCTATGGTTTGATTATCTCGTGTTTTGATTTGATATTATTTCCTGAATAACTGAACTTAATATTGCAACGTAGATTTTCTGGCAGTGCCAAATACACTTATCCAGACATTCCTCATATCACTTTATCAGATTTTTCCCTGTTGAAGACTAACGATAATTTGTTGTATATTATCTTAGTCATAATATTCTTTACTGGGCTAGTTGAGCTCACCCTTTTCCTTTTTGTTCCATTTTTCTCGTGGAGGTGAGAACATAGCGAGAGAACTAGTCTGGGAATGTAAGTGATGGTTCTAGAAAGATGTTTTAGCGATCCTCACTATTTCGTAAAATAGTGTTTGAATAATTGTAATGAGGACTTATTTGAGTGTGGATATTGTCTAGAAGACAATATTTGTATTTAAACTCATAGTATGTGTTGTCGTATTTTGCACGACAATTGTATTATTGAAGTTGTAGTTTGCTTTCCGTACCATGTATTTGGCGACTCAGAATGGGTGTTGTATACCTATTTTGGGGTGTCACAAAAACATATTAATTTAATAAACTAATATAATTAAAAGGACAAAATTAGGGATAATAAAATGTATGAATTACGTGTCTATCAAATATGTAAACTTTTATCTTATTTGAAGTTATACTCCATCAACTTTATGACAATAGAAGTTATTAAAATCTAAGCAGTCGAAATATATGTAGTTATATAATTAATTACACTATTAAATATAAAAATGATATTCCAATACTTTAAATCAAACAAAATTTTACATAATCTCATACTTTTACATGTTCATTACATCCGTACGGTCAGATCATTAAATTGACGATCAAATGACATTGTATTGAATGTTACCTAAAATAATTTATCTTAGGTCAGTCTAAAATGCCTTTTACTATATATGTAGGTGACGAGCTGCTGCAAAGTGCCTTGTGGTGTGCATGTAATTAATGTGTGTGAGTCTATAAATATGCACTGATATACTCCCTCTGTCTCAGGATAAAAGTCCTGGTGGACTTTTCACGCATATTAAGAAGAGAAATAAAATGACAAAATTCTCTATAATAATATCATTAAATATGGAGAGAGAATTAGAATAAGAAAAGTATGAGATATTTAATGTTACGGGCATAATAAGAAAAAATGTGTAAAAATTTGGTTATTAAAGGAAAATGGACATTTAACATGGGACTACTCAAAATAGTAATAAAGATTTTTATCCTGAGACGGAGGGAGTACATTATATGCATGTTTATGTATAGTATATTCTAAAGCTATATATAGGTAAACAAGACTGTGATTTAATGTAGAGTTGATTTTAAATTACAAACAAAAAATGGACTTATAAATTTTTTTTGTTTAACAGACAAAACATTTATTTATAAATTAAAACTTGACATGAGGACTCCCCAAGGGCATGGAATTAACCAACCAAGGCCAAGCTTGATTTACAAAATTATATGCAAAAATTGAATAATGATAATTAAGGGTCTCAAATGACATTACAAATGAATTTCAAATGACATTACATTGAATAATTTAATAATGTTTTATAGCATAGTCAATCACATTAGATCTATCCAAGAAATGTAATGATGACAAATCATTTGAAATACTTTTTAAGACAAAAAATTTGAGGCCCGACAAACCAAAAGATGTAGCAAATGACTAAGGTAACACCCAAACAAATTTGCATGTATAAATTGTAGAGTCCATGTACATCTTAACATCAACTTCCATATAATTTTTTTAGAATTACAAATAATTTAAATTCATTTGTTTTGTATTTTATATTTCCTTTAATATACTCTACAAATTAAACTTACAGTTAGGAATATATACCCCTACAACATTGCTTCTCTAGACCTAAGTTTATGTGGTATTTAATTGGTTGGTCAGAATTTAGGGATAATATGTTATATGTTAATTAACCTTTGTTTTGTGGCAGTATCTGAAAATGACATCCGAGAATGTTGAGAATAGCAATGGAGCACAGGCGACCGTTGATTCACCACATATCAATAATCGTGATAATGTGCATCAGAAGGCGACAATCCTCATACAAACAACAACATCGACCAAAATGATGAATAATCAAATGTTCAGGGCTTTTATGTAATTCATACAACAAAGCAATGGTGAGAGCGCCTCTGTCCAAAATGTAGGTGGAAACACTAGAAACTCTCAAGGTCACCACTAAGCAGTTCAAGAGCTGGGACCACCGGAGTTTAAGGGAGAGCCAAAACCACTTATAGCGGAAGCATGGATAAAGCAGATCACCAAGATATTTGATGTCTTGGGATGCTCCGAGGAGCAAAAGATTCCCTTTGCCGCCTTTATGTTGTGCGGAGAGGCAGATTACTGGTGGGAATCGGTAAAACGTACTCAACCTGCCGTACTGAATATGTCTTGGGAGAAGTTCCAAGAGTTGTTCAACGACAAATACTTTCCCGAAAGTATTCGTCACATGAAGGAGGTGGAGTTTATCAAGTTGGAACAAAACAATATGACCGTGTTGCAATACGAGGTTAAATTTGCCGAGTTATCCCGGTTTGCGTCCCACTTGGTGGATAATGAAGAGAGAATGACACGGATGTTTTTAAGAGGTTTGAAGCCGGAGATACGTCAACATCTTATTTCTCATAAACTGTGTTTATATTCAAATGTTGTAAATAGGGCTCAATTAGTGGAGCGCGATAACGAGTTAACACAACTAAAAGAGAGCTGCCGGCAAAATGATAATACCAGCTGCGAGATCAATCATCGAAGCGGTGACAAAAAGCATGGAGGGAATCAACATGCCAAAAATGGTAACCACTTCAGTGGTAATCAGGGCCAAAACAATAAGAATGGACATTTCAAGAAGAGGAGATTGAACAATGATGGAAAGACGTCAAGATCAAAGACTCGTTAAGTTAAGGAAGGAGAACGACCACCTATTATATGTTTCAAATGCGGAGGGGAGGGGAACATCAGTCCAAACTGCACGATGTCGTCCAAAACATATTATAATTGTGGAAGAGAAAGTCACTTAGCCCAATTTTGTCATTCAACGAAGATAAATTCAGCTAGGATGGAGGCACCAAAGGCCGTCCCAGAAAAGTTAAAACCGGTAGTGCAAGGGAGAGCGTTTGTTGTGACCTCCTAGAAAGCAAGGAACCTGAATGAGGTCATCACGGGTAAGCTTATCATAAACTCTAACAAAGTCTATACTTTATTTGATACCGGTTCTACCCATTCTTTTATTTCTCCTACTTGTGCTCATCGATTAAATTTGACTCCGGATAAATTAAACTTTGACTTATCTGTGGAAACTCCGTTGGGAGAAACCTTCATTACATCCACTGTTTATAAGTCTTGTTTGGTTCAAATCGGTACCCTCACATTACCTGTAGATCTTATTTCATTGAAAATACTTGCATTTGACGTGATTCTAGGATTGATTGGTTAACTACTCATCCATGCAAAAATTGTTGTTTCCAGTAAGGTTATTAGCTTTCATATTCCTAATCAACCTATTTATGAATTCAAGCGACCAAACCATTAAAATCAATCACGGTCATCTCAAGCCATAAAGCTATTCGTTTATTGAAAAGCGGATGTCAAACTTTCTTAGCTCATGTCACAGATTTAAACAAAAATACGTCAATTTTGAACGATATTTCTATTGTTAATAAATTTCCTGACGTATTCCCCGAAGAATTTCTGCCTACCTTCGAGGGTGAAATTGAATTTTGTATCGACCTTGAACCCGATACAAAACCCATTTCCAAAGCCCCATATTGAATGGCTCTATTGAACTTCGTGGATTTAAAGACCCAATGAAGGAATTGTTAGACATTGGCTTTATTCGATCCTAGTACTTCTCCTTGGGGTGCTCCTGTTCTATTCGTGAAGAAGAAAGATGGGAGTATGCGACTTTATATTGATTATCGGGAGTTGAATCATGTCACCATCAAAAATAGGTATCCATTGCACGTATTGATGACCTGTTTGACCATTTGCAAGGAGCCATATTCTTTTCAAAGATTGATCTTCGTTCCGGATATCACCAATTGAAGATTAGAACCGATGACATTCCAAAGACGGCTTTTAGAACTCGGTACGGGCATTATGAATTCTTAGTCATGTCCTTTGGATTGACTAATGCTCCTGCTGCCTTCATGGATATGATGAACCGAGTATTCAAGGAATATTTGGATCACTTTGTGGTCGTCTTTATTGATGACATCCTTATTTATTCCAAAAGCCGTGAAGATCATGAGCAACACTTGAGGCTGACACTCCAAAAGCTTCGTGAATACAAGCTTTATGCCAAGTTGAAGAAATGCGAATTCGGCGAGGAAGTAGCATTCCTTGGGCACGTAGTATCAAGTCATAGAATATCTGTTGACCAAAGAAAGATTGAAGCAATTCAAAGTGGGAACAACCTAAATCGATGGACCAAGTCACGTAGCTTTCGGTTTATTTGGTTATTATCGGAGATTCGTGGAAGGATTTTCTCTAATTGCTACTCCATTCGAGTCACCGACTCGAAAAGATACAAAGTTCGGTTTAAAATGAAGAATGTGAAAAGAGTTTTCAAGAACTCAAGAGGAGACTCATTTCGCATCCTGCTCGACAATACCATCCGCTCGGAGGATTTGTCATCTACAAGTGATGCTTGGGCAAAGGGTTGGGATGTGTTCTCATGCAACATGGAAAAGTCATAGCCTATGCCTCAAGAAAACTCAAAGAATATGAGAGGAATTATCC
The DNA here is from genome assembly GCA_020205615.1 of Panax quinquefolius. NCBI lineage: Eukaryota > Viridiplantae > Streptophyta > Magnoliopsida > Apiales > Araliaceae > Panax > Panax quinquefolius. The sequence continues at coordinate 90,545,053 of CM035174.1, read as the reverse complement.
TACTCATGATTTAGGGTTGGCAGCTGTTGTCTTCACACTAAAGATTTGGAGGCATTACTTGTATGGGGAGAAGGTGGAGATCTTTACGGATCATAAAAGCCTCAAATATTTCTTTACTCAAAAGGAACTCAACATGCGACAACGACGTTGGCTTGAACTGTTGAAAGATTATGATCATACCATCCAATACCATCCTGGAAAAGTGAACGTGGTAACTGACGCATTGAGTAGAAGATCATATGCAATTACGAGTGCGATATTGTCAACGCAAAGGCCCATTTTGTGTGACTTGCAAAGGATGGAGATAGAGTTCAAGACTTCAGGGACCCATGTGATGATGGCGAATATACGAGTAGAACCGACTTTAATCGATAAAGTTAAAGCCGCTTCAAGTTACGGACACTCGGAGCTAATGCGTATGAGGAAGAAAGTGCAAGAAGGTGCTATGCCGGAAGCAAGAATCGATGAAGAAGGAATACTTCGAGTCAACTCCAGACTTTGTGTTCCTAACGACCCTGATTTAAAGTATAAAATCATGATGGAGGCGCACAATACACCATTTGCAATCCATCTTGGGAGTACCAAAATGTATCATGATATTCGTCATACATTTTGGTGGAGCAATATGAAGAGAGAGATAACGTTGTTTATCTCAAGGTGTCTAACTTTTCAACGAGTTAAAGCGGAGCATCAAGTACCAAAAGGTCCATTACAACCACTTGAAATTCCAGAATGGAAGTGGGAGCACATTACTGTTGGTTTATATCTTGAGAGGTTTTGATGATGACAATAAATTGGGCTTGTGTTAAATATTATAATTAGGTCTTTTGCCTTAATTGCTATTGGACTGGGTCATGTGACCAATATTTGTTTGCTGGAATCATTCGAAGTCTTGACCCAACAGCTCATTACCAATCAAGTCTTGTACTTGAAGTCAAAATTAATTGATTTCCTATTATATCTCTTATGAAGATTATTCCAAAGATACTTTTATATAATATCTCTTATAAAGATTATTCCAAAGATACTTTTATATAATAGGAGTCTATTAAGGAGTCTTATGGTAACTAGGAAAATCATTCATTCCTTATCTTTAGCTATTTACGTTGAATATATATACTCCTTAATATCGGTGGGTCTTTGAATTATTTTGGAATCAATTATTCAATCTTT
>CM035174.1:90437674-90543780 GCA_020205615.1 Panax quinquefolius | reverse complement strand
TATTCCGCAATAAACTTTTGCTATGAAAGTATTTGCTATTTATATATAGGTATTGATAGGAGCAGTTAGATCCTCTCTGGCCTTATTTTTTCCTCGTCCTCGCCATTCCTCTCCACTTAAATTTCTCGGAAGCATACCTCTTTACTTAACACTAATTAATTCTAAAATGTCAAAAGTTTATACACAGAAAAATTTAAGCTTACAGGCATACGCTTGTAGGTAGCAGACCCAAGACAGAAGGATTCCGGGCTTTCCTGCTTGATGTTGGCCATCGCTATCGTGAAAGAAATATACACTTAAGGCAACACTTTTATAAATTGTTATTTTGATAATGTCAACCGTCAATATATATATATATATATATATATATATATATATATATATATATGATAAATTGGATATCGACATATCATTAATCGGTCACCACTGTTTTGCCTTATCTATCCTTATAATAATGTAAATTTCTGTTGACTTATTCAGAGCAGTTGGCTTTTGTGCGTACAAAGGAACTCAATTATGCCAACCCTTCAGGCTGGAAGTTAAGTAAGTAGAAATAAGATTTAGTTAACTTAATTGACGTCAAAGGTCAAGATTTGTGTTTAAACACTGAATTTTATTCTGTTAAAATAGGGATATATAAGCAACTTTGTCATTAAATTAAATTGATAGAAGGACTATAGAAATTTTATTGAAGTCTAGACTCTAGTTAGATAGAAGGACTTATATTAAAATGTTTCAGAAAAAAAATCAATAAAATCACCTTAATGAATTTAAGCTCCGTATATATCAAAAGTTTCCGACTTTAATTCTACTTTCATTTTTTACAGTGATGCAAGTGCTTTGAATTAATTGGTAGCTTAGTCCTACATATGTTGATGGAAAATATCCGACAGAAACGCTTGAAAAATTAACTTATGAGGTGTCTTTTGTGGTGCTGCTGAAAGACAACCTTAATATAGAAAGTCCGGTGAGTCTTATACTTACTTCCCTCCGGATGGGTCCACGCAAGTGAATGCATATAGGTTGATGGATTGTCCGAGGAACACACCGATTTCGCTCAAAGCTGGGGAATTCTTGAATAGCTTTGACTCTGGAGATTTCAAATTTGCTCTTGACGGACCGAAAGCGTGACTAATGAAGACAGGTTTAGTTATCTATGGTGTTCAAATTAGTCCCCCAGCGCCCAAATGAACGATCAGTAATCTTCCCATGAACAGTTGATCAAGAAACTACATACTAGTTGGTGGCTGTTATTAGAATATTATAAATAAATCAACCACTAGCTGATAGCTGTTATTAGCATATAATAAATAAATCAACTATCAGATCATGGTTGTTATTACCATATTATAAATAAAACAACTACCACTAGGTGGCTTTTGCTTTCACCTTGGCTCACAAAAATATAATAATACAATCAAAAGTTTCAAACACCTTATTACTTTTATTCTTTTCTTTTTTTAATCGGTAAAGATAAACATTCATTAAATTTCTGTAGAATTACAGATGTGGATATAATTTATAAATAAGCACACCTAAAGGTGATAAGATGTCTAAACTAAAACTTGACTAACAATGACTACTTTTATTTTTTACCGATGAACTCATTACAACTTAAAAAAGACAAATAAAAGTGTTTCACTTTAGAGTAAATTTTACTTTTGTTATAATGTAGATGTAAGAGAAAGTGTTGGATTAGTATGCTTTTCCTACCATCAATAAAATGTTATATGAATGAGATTAGATGCAACGTGAGAAATAAATTATCAACCCACAAGAATTAACAAACCACGTATAAAATGATTTTTACGTGGTTCTCGCCTTCAAATTCTAATGACTTGATCCATGTTCAAAACTAACTATCAAGATTGGAGACTCTTTTTATTAAACTTTTAAGACTCAATTAAGTACAATAAAAAGAACTCCCTGTTCAAATAAAGCTTTCCACTGCGATGGACACCTCTGCCCCCTTTGCACCACTGCAACCTTTCTCACCACTGAGACAATTGCATCTCTGCAACCTTGAAAAATTTCATCGAACAAACCTATCCACTACTGGATCGATCAAGTCAAACAAGGCTTGAACTAGAATTTAATACAATGACTATAGATTACAATAGACTCTTAATTAATTTTTAACTGAAGTAAATTAACAATACAATGAGTAGCTGAAAATAACTTTGAAAGACTCTTGATTAATCCGTGTAATATGATTGCTATAAGCTTCAAGAGTCTTGCTCACTATAGCCAAACATGAAGAAAACATATAGAACGCAATTCAACGACTATATGAAATGGTTAAGATGACTTGGTTGATGGCCTAAATCCATCACAAAGTAGGAAAACCATCACGAAGGTTTTCGTGATGGCTTTAAGCATCACAATACGCCATCTTGTATACGCCAATCATGAAAGATTTTACGTGATGGTTTTGGCAATCACGCAAACGCTTAAGCTTTTGTGATGATTAATGCAATCATATTAAACATAATCTATTGTGATTGTCAAAGTCATCACAAAAAAAAAAGACTATAGGATCAAATATAAGAACGTGAATCTCTATTTACGAGATATCTTATTTCATCAGATTAATCAGATCAAATGATCCTTGGATTCACAGCACCTCTCCCCATTCGTAAAACTAAATAATGAGTATTACCACTACACCAAAGTTTTCAGATCATGATTATAATTTAAAACAAAATATAAAAGAAAACATATGAGTCAGATTAAACAAAATTACTTCCACATAAGATTTGGTGATTGTAATGACAATCGTAAATACTCTAATGATAATGGTAAAATTAGTCATCACCGTGAGAGCCATCATATATTTTATTATTTTGTGATAGCTTTAAAATTTCATCACAAAATACCTTCTTTTTTGTAATTACAAATAAAAGTCGTCACAAAAATTAATCTTTTTAGTGATTGTCACTACCGCCATAAAATATTGTTTTAATTATTTCTATATTAAAATATATAGTGATAGCTTAAAATGCAATCACGAAAAGGGTATCTCTATAAGTGATGACATAGTGCGTCACAAAAAAGAAAATTTATTTTATGTGAAAAAATTGGTGTGATTGACACGACCATCACAATTATAATACATTGATGGCAATATTAGTCATCACTAAGAGCCATCATATATACTATTATTTTGTGATTGCTTAAAAAGTCCATCACAAATTACTATCTTTGTGATTGTTTTTAAAACTGTCACAAAATTAAAATCACGTATATTCTTGTTTTTCTAGTAGTGGGTCTTCGATTTTGAGAATTAGTAGATTTCAAAAGACTATAGATATAGCTAACATATACCCCCCGTCCCATAGTTATAGCTAATTTTTCATTTTGAGATGTCTCAATATAGGCTACTTACTATTTATAAAATTTAGTTGGTTCATTGTTTTACTTTTATGCCCTTATAATAAATATTCAACCATTATTCTTTTTTGAAGAAAAAACATTCAATGTCATTATTTTTATCACCACATTTAATGTTGTTGTATTCTCTTCAGTTAAATTAGTTCTATGGTTATGGATTTTAATGGTCAGATTATACGTCAATCAAAAATTGAGAGTTCCAAGTGTGATAAGTAAGGAGTAATAACTTATTCATTAATTTCATATTAAGGGGTATATGTGGAAAATTTATGTTAAAAATTTTCACTTAAACTAATTTTCTTAAACTATGTGCCAAACGAAATCAGCCTATAACTATGGAACGGAGAGAGTATAAAATATTCTCAAAATTAGAAAGTCAAAGATATGTAATCAACATAAGCTAAAATTAAGGAGTAGATAGAGTTCATACTCTACACAAATGTCTAAACCAGTTAATTTAGAGACTCCAAATTAGACCACATTACACTGCTAAACAAACTCATTAACATATTCCAATTCAAAATTGAAACAACCTGTTTTAATAATGAAACAACCTGTTTTAATATTCCAATTCAATCATTCAAGTAATAACAATTTAACTTATAACCAAATTAAATTATCATGAACCTAACTTACTATATATCATATTCAACAAACCATTACAAAATTAATTCAATCCATTAAATAAATTATATTTACAAATATATTGTCATTATTAAAATCACAAATAATAAAACTAACAATTTCCCCCTTTTGATGATGACAATATATTATTCCTTGCAATCATGCTCCCCAACTATACGTTAACTATGGCTCCCATAAATTTATGCCTATAGGAGATATAAAGATCACATAATCATTATGATAAATAATGCATAATGATAAGCTATAATGAGATAATGAATCAAAATATCCAACCATTATCATCAATATGATCGATATCCAAAAAATCCAAACATATTATAATCAATATAACCATTAGATATCATAATCATCAATATTTCTAAACATTCCCCCCCCCTTTGTCATTATCCAAAAGAAATAAATCATCAATTTAGTTATATCTCTCCCCATTTGTCACCAAAACAAAATAATTCATAAAATAAAGACACGGGAGCAAACTTATAACAATATCACATATAGCAATTAAATAAAATGACCATACCTTTGTGATTTGTTACCTATATATCCACAATTTTGTTACCAACAATAAGCTTGACAGATGAGCTCCTTAGTGTAGCAAACAAATTTCTTCAAAACCTCTTCTTGTGGACATCCTAATGTTGAAATTTCTGATGATCAGACTTGGAGGATGATTTCCCATAGTTCTAGAAGATTTAGGAAGCCTGGCAGTAGTCATTTTCTTTTTAGATTCATCCTCCGAATATAAGTTATTGCATCCGAATATTCATATGTTTTGTCTTCTAAAGTGCATTTACCGATTTGTCTCGATTTAGGTGTTTGTAAATGTGACGCCTCAAATCTGGGTTACGAATTCCAGTTTGGTGCTCACCATCCATCATATAAATAACATCTAACTACCCATTCATTTATGAATATAAACATACATTTCATTAATCAATATCATTAATATATTATCCCTAGGTTTTTAACCTTAACATAACAAATATACCCTTAAATATACAAAAGGGTTATACAAAGACATCATAACAAATAATTTCCATAATATCCATTCCTACAATTTGCCTTTGCCTTTGTCCTTCTCAAAGCCCTCCTGCTTTATTTCATTTTTAATTTGAAATATTATATTTAAGCAAGGGTGAGCAAGGAGTTTGCTCCGCAAGTTAAAACATACAATAAAGATATGAATCTAGAATAATAGACTATCAATTCGATAAAATTTCAAAGGACTTTGAATTAGCTGAACAATTCATTTATCAATAACAAGACTTTATCACATTTCATGCTAAACGATAATTCAACGATGAAAGAGTAAAACGCGTTCGAAGTTTCTATAATGATCAATCGATTATTAATAAATAATACTATACAATAACAAAGTAGAATATGTCCAGATTTTATGCTGAGCGATCCCAATGGATCATGAACTGCTCGAGTAATTAACAAAGGTTCAACTCTGAATTACCCAGGTGTATCAGATAACCATAAAGATTAAATCATATCCCTCCACAAGTACATAAAGTGATCAACTTCATTGTACCCTATATTATGCATAATACTCAACTCACGCACAATAGTCGTATATCCGACCACAAAGTCCCCTTTATATAAGGGTTGTTCATCTCAGTCTTACAACAAGAATTCGTATCGCAACAATATAGTTTGGATTTAAAGAAATGCTATGATTTCAACATCTAACATCTATCTCGATCTAGCCGAAATAATTGGCATCGATCTTTCAATAACAATCAACTTAAAACGTATCAAGTTTCAACAAATATTCGTCTAGCCAAAATAATTAGCTAAGACATAGCTTAAAAACTATTCAATGATAGACAGAAATCAACTGCATTATTTGTAATCAACAATAATACTTATAGATGCGAATAACCAACAATAGTTATTCACCAGTCACGCTTTTGAAATTTAAAATTTAGTTTAAATTAATAAACTTGCACTAACTGCGAATAATTAACAATAAATCTGAGACGTGGTATAATCAGCAATAATTAACCACTACAATATTTGAAAAGTAATAACTCGAGATTGAGTTAAAGAAATTTGCATTGGTTGTTGACTACTGCTACACAATATAACTTAGTTGTGTTTGAAAGACCTATAATATTCAATAATATCGGTCTCCCAATTAGCATAACATGTCACAACACATGTTACTATCATTTAAAGTCACTGTATCACTTAGACACATAATCACATAGTCACAATAAAGATTTATAACCTCTACAAAATTTATTAGGTCTAATCTAGATTCGGTTTGGTTGGATTCGGTCTCAATTCTAGGTCTTGATTACATTTATCGACAATTAACAAGTTTATCATCAATAAAACTCTATCTCAAAGCTTCAATATTAATTTAGATAATTAAAATATCATTCATAATATTTTTGAGAAGCTTAAAATTATTTTCAAGTAATTATTATATTTTATAATAATTTTTCAAGCTTTGGAATCATTTTAAATGAATTAAATCTTGAATAATACCATTATCATTATTATTTAAGTAATATTAAAATATTAATGAAATACTTGTCAAAATATTAAAGTTATTTATAATAACTCAAAATATTTTTAAATCATCAAGATTACCTTAAATGATTTTTAAAACATTAAAAATCATTTTTAAATAAATACCATTAATATTTAAATATTAATGTATTTTCCATCAAAATATTAAAATCATTTATTGTAACTTAAAAATATTTTAAATCATTTATAACATTTTTAAATCAATAAAAAAATTTTAAATCATTTATTTAATATAATTATTAAATAAATCTAATATCATTAATATTAAATTATTAATGAAATTTACCTCAAATTATTAAAAGTCATCTTTTATAACTTAAAATATTTTTAAACACTTTATTCTCATTTAAAATAATTTTAATATATTAAAATCATTTTAACTAATTTATTTAATATATTTATTAAATTAATTTAATATAATTAATATTCAAATAAATACAAATATTAATGAAAAATATGTTAAATTATCAAAAGTTAATTTTTATAACATAAAATAATTTTAAAAACTCATTTTGTAATTTTTAGTAATTAATTTTTTTTCTCTATTTATTGGAAATTAAATTAATTAATTTTAATAAAAGCGTAAGCTAAAGGCTTTAGCGACTGAAACTGTTGTTATTGGTGTTCTTGAGCCTCAAGAACATTCAAATTCAGTCAAGGATCTAACGATGGTTAAATTAAGTATCCGGATAAATGTCCATGAATGTTTTTGGGTTGCTGAAGAATACCTATAGCGACAGTATTGTCGCTATAGACCCCTTTAGTAACACTTTTATTATATTTTAATTATTTTGTTTTAATAATTAGTATTAAATGGTTTTTAATTATGTAAAATTCATAATACATATATAAAAATTATTTTAAAGCCTAAAATGGGTTTTAATAATTTTAATATATTTCATTAATATTTTAATATTTTAAATATTAATGGCATTTAATTTATTTAATTATTATATTAAATAAATTACTTAAAAATGATTTTAATACTTGAAAAATTATTTGAAATTATATTAAAGTGTTTGAAAATATTTTAAGTTATTTTAATGATTTTAATATTTTGTGATGAATTTCATTAATAAATTAATATTAATGATAATTGATTTATTTAATAAATATATTAAATAAATTATGGAAAATTAGTTTTAATGTTTTAAAAATCATATAAAATGACTTAAAGGTTATAAAAATATTTTAAGGTTATAAAATATTAATATTTTAATATTAATGGTAGTTATTTAATAATGGTTTTATTGTTTTAAAAATTATTTAAAGGCAATATTAAGGTATTGAAAATACTTTGAGATATTATAAATAACTTATAATATTATGACATGTATTTTATTAATATTTAAAATTAAATAAATATTAATGATAATAGAATATTATGGTATTTAAATCATATAAATATGATATTAATGATTGAAAAATCATGATAAATGATAATAATTATTTGAAAATTATTATGAGTTATTGAAAAATATTTTAACTAATTAATAAATTGTCTAAGTTAATAGTGAAGCATTTAGGCAAAGTCTTATGTAAAATAGGCTCATAATTTGTCCAACTAAGCCGTCGGGATATCGAAATTGTATGGGACTCAACTCAGACTGAAATAGTTTAACTTGATACCGAGTCTTATGTATTTTATAGACTGTTAGGTCTATGTGATAATGTATTTAAGTTATTTTATAATTGTATTTAACAGTGTTATACTGTGATGATATTATTCTAATATTGGATATCGATATTATTAATATTAGGTCTTCAGATAAAGCTATATTAACTACGTAGCAGTAGTCGGCGATAAAGGCAAGTTCATTTACTCACTTATTGTGCAAGTTCTCTCTAATTCAACCCTGAGTTATGATTATTAAAAAATGCTTGTGGTTAATCATTATTGATTATACCATGTCTATAATTTGTTGATTCGCACTTTGTGCATATTGCATGTGTTTATCAGGTATGAAAGGCTGATCACCTTCATTACCATCTGGTCCAGTTGATTTATTCATGTTCATTCTTGACCATTCATTCTTATTGACTTGGTCGTTCAGCTATGAAAATTTGATTCATGCTAGTTCACAATTATTATATTGTTGAATGTTAGTCAGCTTATTGTTCAATTCTTTCAATCATGATATATCCTTTATTGAACTTAAACTTGATGGGCAAACTTGTTGCTCACCCTTGCTATATCATGATAAATATTGTAGATTAGGACTTAATACTTGGATATGAGAGAAGACACAAGTGACATCAGTATGCCGGATAGTGTAAAACCCCAACTTTTGAATAAAGATGAATTTTCTATAAATATTATTTTGAATATTATGGAGTGAAATTGATATAATAGTTGTGAGTAATATTTATAAATTTTACAAAAGTACGTAAGTTGTTATATAATATTCGATTGGTGGGGAATATTCGTTTTAACAGGAATATTAGTACAACAGCACAATCATTGGTGGACCCCACAATGGAATTATTGTAGGATTGAAAAAATGACAAAAATACTTTATGAAAATAACGACGGAAGTTTTACAGTTAAGCTGTTGAAACACCGGTGTTAAAAGAATACGATGTCTGGCGTGGTTAAGTAGTAATAACACGGTATTAATTATTGATGCTTAAGTGATAAGTCACTCCGGTTTTGTTGGTATTATTAATGTAATAATACGTAAAATCTTTTATATAAAAGCAGAATACTTTTATAAAGTTATTCTATAAATAGAATATATTATATTCTATTACGTAGTGTTGCATATAGTGTTTGCATAGTGTTTTGCATAGTAAAATCTTTTTATATAAAATAGAATACTTTTATAAAGTTATCATTTTATTAGACAATAATTAGAATATATTATATTTTATTATGCATAGTGTTTGCATAGTGCTGCAAAGATAGTGTTTGCGTAGCAAAAATCTTTTATAAAGTTATTCATTTTATTAGATTATAAATAGAATATATTATATTTTATTTAAAAGATTTTGTTTTTAAATATGGATCGTCGATTAAAGTAAATCAATCTCGATTGTTCATGACTTAGTTACTATGCATTCCATTTTTCTATAAATAGAAGCTCATTCATTCATTATTTTTTTACTTAATTCACTTTGAAACTCTAAAGAGATAAACTATAGAGAGAAAGAAGAAAGTATTCTCGCTAATTCACTTACTTATATATCCAAGATTCTTCTTCTTAAGGTAGAGAATATTATTTGTTGTACTACTCGTAAGGGGTGTTATTCTTTCTTATTCATGAAGAGAATCTGTTGTTATTCCATTCCTTATTATTCTCGTTGGAATAACTCAGATAATGCGCTATATTCTACCCTATACTTGGTGACATTCTTCTATTATTACATTGGAACATCCACATGCATGTGTTTTACACCGGACTGGTTCCGTCTTATTATTATTACATTGGAACATTATGTCATGTGTGTTTTACAGGACTCGGTTACATCTTTATTATTCTCGTTGGAACATCCTGCCGGTGCAAATTTTTGCCTCGACCGTTCCGTTATTATTATTCTGTTGGAATAACTGCCTATGCGGGCAATCGCATGCATGGTGATTTCTTTTGTTATTCCATTCTTTATTATACTCGGTTGGTTAAAGTTTTGACTTTATACTCCATGAAATTAGTAGAATATCCTTGATATTTGTGCTTCATCCAATATCTTTTCATGAAAATATTCTTCCGATCATTCTTGAATTTTACTCTACAAAACAAAGATCATGTTGACAATTTGACGTTAATAATTCCTCGGATAAAATAATTCTTGAATTTGTTTTATTGAATTCTTATATCATTGTCATCATCCTCATGTTTATATTTTGTTGAAAGTCATCTGTATTCAGTAGTGCATAGATGGACTTGGTATGATTATGACCGAGGATTATTGATTGTAATCATGATCGTAATGTTATAAATGATGTGGTAAAAGTTCTCATTGGCAGTAGTGTGCATTGATGGACGATTGTTGGCATGATCATGACCATTAATGAATACATAAATATTCTTGGCCAGTAGTGCATGGATAATTGTGGTCGTGATACTAAAGAATATCCTTGGTCAGTAGTAGTGAGGGGTGATTCGATGATGCGGAATATTTATTAAGTCGATTCTCAAATGATAATAAATGATGAAAAACCTTTTAATCATAAAAGATAGTAGATTTTATTTTCTACTTGACTCTTTTAATGGATTGCTTGTTCTGCTGCAGTTAAACTTGATGTCTATTATAATTTATCAGTTTAACATTGTTGGAGACTAATGATAATTTATTCTGCATTATCTTAGTCATAATATTTCTTACTGGGCTAGTTGAGCTCACCCTTCCTTTCACTGTTCTCTTCAGGAAATGAGAATATAGCTGGGACGAGTCGGGGAACGGAGTGATGGTCCAGAGGATAACATTTGTAGTCCTCACTATTCTGCAAAATAGTATGATAATAATTGTAATGAGGACTCCTTTTGAGTTTGTATAATCTCTAGTAGATAATATTTGTATTCAAACTCACAGTTTATGTTTTGTCGTATTGTACACGACAATTGTATTAGTAAGTTGTATTTGAATTCTGTACCATGTATTTGGCGACCCAAGATGGGTGATGTATACCTAATTTTGGGGGCGTCACAGATAGAATATGGAATACATGTACTTAGTGAAGGTTATCGGCCTTGGGGATAATGTGTAAAGTTTAATGTATAAACAATTTATATTTATATCTTCCGTAATAGTTATAGATTTAGTATACCAGATTTGTGGTGATTGGGACCAGGATATGGGGAAGCTACAAATTAAATATTTATATAATTTATAAAATCATTCCGCTAATTATGGAATTGATCCATAATAAAATTAAACACGGAGCTATCCCTCGATGGTCGAGGTAGCCAAGCTTTTGGTGTTGACTTGTTGAACTGTGCAGGATATCGGACGCGTCTTGGTGATTGGGACGTGGAGAAAGATCTTGTGGCGTTAACATTGGCGCTAGAAGGAGGGCTGAGTTCTAGTGTCCTGAGTATTTTTCAATCACAAATTGTAGCGGCTCTACGCGGAATCCATGGTGAAGAAGAGTAGAAGCGATTACTTCTAAAGGATAGTGATGACTATGACTTCGGTCTACCACAATGAGTATATGTCGAGGATTGATTGGGTCCTTCAAAGAATGCTCGCCTGTAATCGCTTTACAAGCGGGTTTTCGAGGGTTCTCGTTCGAGAGCCCAAGGTGATCTTAGAAGAAGATCGATTTTTTTCTGCTTGAGAGAAGACGACCATGGTGGGAAAAGGATAGAAGGCATACCGCTTAGAATCCTATATAAGTGGTCGGGTCGACCGATGACCGATAAAGTTAGAAAGAAGTCTACACTTTAAAGACATGTCTCAAGGCCGTCCTTGGGATCGAAGCAGACCAATGACATTTTCTGATTGGCAAAGAAGGTATTCGCCTATTGGTCTTGGGATTATGGTCGAAGCGAGTAGATGAAGACCCAACGTACCATATTCCGATTGGTAGAAGAAGGGGTTTTCACCTATTGGTCTTTGATTATGGTCGAAGCGAGTAAGCGAAGACCCAGCGACCATTTTTCCGATTGGTAGAAGAGGGTATTCCACCCTATTGGTCTTGAGGATTATGGTCGAAGCGAGTAGATGAAGACCCAATGACCATTCTCCCGATTGGTAGAAGAAGGGTATTCGCCCTATTGGTCTTTGGATTATGGTCGATGCAGAGTGAGCGAAGACCCAACAACCATTTTCCGATTGGTAGAAGGGTATTCCGCCCTATTGGTCTTGGGATTATAGTCGATCTGAGTAGCGAAGACCCAATGACCATTTTCCGATTGTCCGAAGAGGGTAATCCGCCTATTGGTCTTGGGATTATGGTCAAGCGAGACCCGAAGTCAAGACTCACGACAATCCACCGAGGGCACCGCCTGTGGATACTCGTCTTTGGAGAGGCCCATCTAAAGTCATGAGGTTGAATGGAAAACACCGATCATTTAGAAGAAACTTTGATGAGGTTTAAAGTCCAAATCGGCAGAAAGATGTTTGCCGATCTTTGGTACGTGGAAAGGGCCGAAGAATGCTAAGACGTTCCGGTGGACTTCGGGCTGTGAAGATGCCTTCCAGGGAATAACGACCTATCTTTCTTCGGTGCCTTTGTTGGTGAAGCCCGCTCCTGCTGAGCTATTGTATTTGTATCTAGCATCTATTTCATTGGCAGTGGGAGCAGTTTTGGTGCAGTGAAGTTGGGGGTAAGTAAGACCCGGTTTACTATGTAAGCCGTGTCCTTAGGGATGAAGAAATAAGACGAGGATAGTTATGGAGAAGCTGAAGAGTCCGACAAAACCAATGCAAAGACTGCCAATGAGAATCGAATTTTGGACTCATCTCCCACTATTGAGGAATTTTGGGTCTTGCTCAAGTGAAAGCTGCAGATGTTATTCGGAGGGTTCATGTGGATCTTTGTGTCAGCTAAATGGTTCGATCCCACATCAGCCACCAAAAAGCTATATTCGATTTTATCTCCTATACCTCTTTGTCGTCTGGGGGTAGTCGATTGGGTCCATTGCATAGGGATCGAGTTAACGACGCCTTGACTCGTGGGATCAAGTTTAAAACATTCATGAGGGACTTCGGTAGCTCATCCATAGGCTTTGTCAGGCCCTTCGTGGTAGGCAAATGTCATCGGTGTAAGGAGGTTCGGGAGGACTCGCTGACCATTCGATGGTAGCCTTTTCGGCAGGTGGTCACTTAAACCTTGTCAGGCCCTTCGTGGTAGGCAAGTGTCATCCTTAAGACGTTGTCAGGCCCTGCGTGGTAGGCAATTGTCGACACTTAGACCTTGTCAGGCCCTTCGTGGTAGGCAAGTGTCATCCTTAAGACGTTGTCAGGCCCTTCGTGGTATGCAATTGTCGATACTTAGGCTTTGTCAGGCCCTTCGTGGTAGGCAAATGTCATCGGTGTAAGGAGGTTCGGGAGGACTCGCTGACCATTCGATGGTAGCCTTTTCGGCAGGTGGTCACTTAGACCTTGTCAGGCCCTTCGTGGTAGGCAAGTGTCATCCTTAAGACGTTGTCAGGCCCTGCGTGGTAGGCAATTATCGACACTTAGACCTTGTCAGGCCCTTCGTGGTAGGCAAGTGTCATCCTTAAGACGTTGTCAGGCCCTTCGTGGTAGGCAAGTGTCATCCTTAAGACGTTGTTCCTTTCGTGGTGCAAGCGTTGTCCTTTAGACTTTGTCAGGCCCTTCGTGGTAGGCAAATGTCATCTTTTGGTTTTGTTAGGCCTTTCGGGGTAAACAAGTTCCTAACGAAGCAGATCTGTCTCACACTTCGGTAACAAATAAGTATTGCATTACTTTATTACCTGATTTTTAAGTGTTGAGTTCGGGTCACATTATTACTTGATCTTATATGTTATATAACGTGCTTAGTTATTGACTAACAGTTTAAGATTATACATTTTTCACGTTGATTGATGATGAAATAATTAACAAATTCTTATCCTTATGACTTATCATAGTTTGTTACGTCCTGGGCCTATATTGTTTATAGTCTTTCATTAAACACCCTGTTTAATATAAGACTAGGGGGTAATGTTGGGCCATAATCCTTTTCCTTATTGGGCCGAACTTATTGGGCTCCTCCCTTGGATTATGTTATGCTAAGTCATGGTTGGATCCGGTCACTTGGGTCATTTCTATTATTTGGGCTTAGTCATTATATTGTCATTTCTATTATGGATAAGTTAAGCTTACTCTAGCTTGGTACTTCATTCCCTCGTTGAGCAAGTCCATGATAGAGTTGTCTTAGAAATCGGTGGTCGCTCGGTATTACTGGACGAAGGAGTGTAGAGCTCGAAGGAAAATTCTCTTGGATTACGGCGGAGAGTGGGGATTTAGAGGCTTGAACTTTCAAGTCCGAGGAGGTTGGTTGTCTTTTTCGAGAAAGTTTGAGTGATCGCTCCACTTGTTCTTCGGGCTCTTCGTCAGAAACAACAATTTCAGCCGGGGTGGTTGGCGGAGGATTGGTTTCTGTTAGAGGTACTTGTGGTTCTTCGGAGGCCGGAGGATCTGCTTGGGTTTTCCTCTTTTTGGCGCGAAGGATTCGGATCCGTTCGTCAGAGGGCATATCGAGGAGGCACTCAGTGTGAGTTTGTGTGGGGGTGTGTTTGGGTTTTTTCCACTGACTTGCTTTCTTGGCGAGGTTGGCTTGTCCCTTGATAGGAGTTGATTCGGTGGCTTGAAGATCTTGATTGATACTTGGCAGAGGCTCGGCGAAGATGTACTAGAAAGAAATGCATCAGATACCTTGATACGATTGGACGTTGGTTTGATCAGAGACACTGCAACAGATGAGGAATAATTGTTTACGATAACTACTAATGGAAATTGGGAGTTAAACAATAAAGTGGGTTCGAGACTTACAGTTATGGTCGTATACTAACCATGCTTGTTTACTTTAAGTCCAAGATCCATTCCTTAATGTGAATCTTCTCTGTAGAAGGCTCGCCATTTCTCTCACTTTCGTTAGTTGAAATATTTAGAAGTTTGGAGAGATGCGATCGGAAGTGGTCGATCGGTATGGAGGAGATTTCGGGTCCTTTGACAAAAAACCACTCCTTATGCCATCCTTGGTTGCTCGAAGGAGTGTATCCAGTTTCTATTTGAATTGTTGTTTGAGATTTACCTATTGGGCCTTGGTAAGTTGTATCTTGGGCCTTTGTTGATCTCATTATAATTCCTTTTATTCTGGACCGATTCCACTTATACTCTTTCATTAAACCTCCTGTTTAATAAAAGACTGGGGGGCAATGTTGGGCCATAATACTTTAGACATGTTGAGGTGGGTCTTGAAAGTATTAGGTCGGTTCATTGGGCCAGCCCATTTAGTGGATATTATCTTTATTTAGGGCCTATGAAGTATTGAGGTACGTGACGATTGGTAGAATGACTAGATAGTATGGTTCCACTTCTTGGTCATGTGGGAGGTGTAGATTGGGGATAGAACTTTGATCGACATTTGCGTGGCATTAATGAGGATGGGACAAGGCTTAGTCAGCCTAAAGGTTGTGGGCAGGGAAAATCAGTCCACATCTGAGGACCTTGGAGTATATGAAGCAAGGATCACACACAATCTAGAGGTAACACTTAAGCGATATTTTATCCTCTCAATACACTAAATATTTTTATCCTCCATGGTTAACCTTGTGATCGCTGTCAGACTCTCACGCGCGGAGCTATCCTCGTCGGTCAAAAGCCAAGCTTTTGGTGTTGACTTGTTGGAATGCGGGATATCGGACGCGTCTTGGTGATTGGGACGTGGAGAAAGATCTTGGCGTTAACATGCGAGTGTAACAATCAAGGCCAAACTTATACTATTTCAAACTATATCTTATTATATATGGTTTCTCATTTTGTTAAATCCTATTAATAAGAGCCATAAAAGTATTATCACCGTATTTTATAAGGGTTGTGATCATCGTTGTTACTTCTTTGAGTGTACCAATTTATTCTCATTCAACCTTGATTAGGACAAAGTTGTTTTTGATGTCATATATGTAATACTAGGGAAAAAAAATTAATAATATTAAATAATAATAAAAAATATTTTATTTTAAAATATATTAATTGGATTTTATCACATTTATTTGGGTCAAACTAGTTATTTAATTTATGGGCTAATAAATATTAATAAGTGATGGGTAAATTAATTTAGTATAATTTGAGTCTTAAAATTAATTGAGTTTAATTGATCGAGGATCTAATGATGGTTAAAGTAGGCATCCGGATAAATGTCCATGAATGTTATGGGTTCTTTGAAGAACACCTATACGACAGTTTTGTTTTATGACCCCTATATAGTAACACTTTTATTATATATTAATTATTTTGATTTAATAATTAGTATTAAATGGTTTTTAATTATGTAATATTCATAATACATTTATAAAAATTATTTTAAAGCCTAAAATGGGTTTTTAATAATTTTAATATATTTCATTAATATTTTAATATTTTTAAATATTAATGGAATTTAATTTATTTAATTATTATATTAAATAAATTACTTAAAAATAATTTTAATACTTGAAAAATTATTTGAAATTATATTAAAGTGTTTGAAAATATTTTAAGTTATTTTTAATGACTTTTAATATTTTTGTGATGAATTTCATTAATAAATTAATATTAATGATAATTGATTTATTTAATAAATATATTAAATAAATTATGGAAAATTAGTTTTAATGTTTTAAAAATCATATAAAATGATTCAAAGGTTATAAAAATATTTTAAGGTTATAAAAACATTAATATTTTAATATTAATGGTAGTTATTTAATAATAGTTTTATTATTTTAAAATTATTTAAAGGCAATATTAAGGTATTAAAAATACTTTGAGATATTAATATAAATAACTTATAATATTATGACATGTATTTCATTAATATTTAAAATTAAATAAATATTAATGATAATAGAATATTGTGGTATTTAAATCATATAAATATGATATTAATGATTGAAAAATCATGATAAATGATAATAATTATTTGAAAATTATTATGAGTTATTGAAAACATATTTTAACTGATTAATAAATTGTCTAAGTTAATAGTGAAGCGTTTAGGCAAAGTCTTATATAAAATAGGCTCGATATTTGTCCAACTAGGCCGTCGAGATATCAAAATTGTATGGGACTCAACTCAGACTGAAATAGTTTGACTTGATACCGGGTCCTATGTGTTTTATAGACTGTTAGGTCAATGTGATAATGTATTTAGGTTATTTTATAACTGTATTTAACAGTGTTATTGTGACAACCCCAAAATAGGTCCATACCATCCAACCTATTCTGAGTCGCCAAATATATGGTACAGAAAATAACTACAACTTTATTACAACAATTATCGTACAAAATACAACAACATATATGCTGTGAGTTTGGATACAAATATATACCAAATGTGACACATGTCCCAACCGTGGACAGCACCTCACAGTGACACCTTACATAAAGGTATAGTCAAAAACTATTTTAGAAATTAAAATCTTTGGGAAGTGCTCAAGAAACCTTTCGCATATATGGGAGGCCGTAAATGCCAGGTTATGATAGATATCATATGGCCACGTAATTATCCTCGTGGTTGTTAATAGACCACAAAGAAAAACAAGAAGATTACTATCATATTCTTCCCAATGGTAAGTCTTCTCTTGACATATCATTATCTCCACTTGTCTCTAATTCGAATTATACTTCAAACAAACACCAAGATTATATAGGTAGTGCTCAGATATATACTCAACAAGTGGATGAGCACATCCCTGTCTTATGATGATACGAGGTTGTATGTCATTAGACATCTTGTATGATAGTGACAAAACACCCTTCCAACGTTGGGTTCACCTCACCTCAACATTTATAGACCAGATTACATCCCCTGTTATCCCCCACTCGACCCAGCTACACTTTTATTACCTGAAAGGAATTATGAAGCAAAAGGGTGAGCACAACTAGCTCAGTAAAGAATATCATGACTAAAGATAATTAAATTATCAATAGCCTTCATTAGTAATAAATCAGAGATTTAGAATATATGGTAGATGATAAAATTTTCAAACCATAGTCATAGGTGAACGAAGCAATCCATTAGAAGAGTCAAATAGACTATTAAGTCTATTATCTTCTCCATGTTAAAAATTCATCAACAATGTTTTATCCCTGTAACATCACTTAACAGTTCCTTTCCACAATCATATGAATAACTCATAATCATAATTGTGGTTCTAAATTCCTCTTCTCATCCAGGACGAAGATAATTTTCATAACCTATCTTCACCTGAAATATCAAAGATCATGGTTATACCAAATCACATTTTCTGTTCATAATCATACTGATAAATTCATCTTTATACTACGGGTCAAAGATATTCGTCAACAGACCATCTTTGCACTACGGCCAAAGATATTCAACAACATGTCATCTTTGCACTACGGACCAAAGATATTCATCAACAAACCATCTTTGAACTACAGGCCAAAGATATTCCTCAACAGTTCATATTTGCACTCCAGGCCAAATATATTCATCAACAATTCATATTTGCACTACAGGCCAAATATATTATTATCTCAAAGAAATATATAATCATTTCAGAATTTATATAAACATAAATTATAACCATGTTGATTATTTCACCTTTGCACTTAAGCTAAAGATATTCAATTATAAATTCAATGGTCATGATCATACCAGTCACAATTCAACTTTTCACTACTGGCCAAAGAGAACCTTAGTCATGATCATACCAATAATCAAACCATCTTTATACTCAAGTGAAAGAGAATTTCAACATCAGGGTTATAAAAATGTTATATATGATAATAAAAATAATATGATCAACAACTGCACTTAATCTCAAGAGCAATATTCATAAATCAACGATAATTTGGTCAGAAAAAGAAACCAACTTTGTCGTGAATAGTACCCGTGAATAGTAACTCGTGAATAGTAACTCATAAATAGTAACTCATGAATAGTAACTCCGACTCAAAAAGGTAGAAATTCCACAATAAAATCTATATCAATATTTCGGTATAATGATATTGAAAGAATAACATTTCTTAAACTTATAAACAAATTATTTTAATTGTTTATACTTTACTAAATAATGCATTTAATCATCCTAAAATGCCAAACTCATAAGTTTTCATCACCAATAACCAAAACCCTCATCAAAAATCTGCATATACCTCATATAGGATTATCAAGCCATAAAATCTTATTTTCCAATTTTCTTCCTTCACATAACATATTTAATTCATTTATTCATAACTAGTCCATTTTCATGAAAAATACCAAATCAGTTCCAAAAATATTTTTTTTCTGGGATTTAGCATAATATAGTCCCATAGTGAACATACATTTTTCTCAGAATTTTTAAAATTCATTTACTATTTTTATATGATTAAAACACTAGAATATTTAGATATTTATCATAAATTGTATTTTTATCCAAAAATTCCAAAATTCACAGTAGTACCGATATTATATAGATGTACTCCCAATAAAAATTTCATCAATTTTAGAGTTAACCACAAGGAATTATAAGCGGTTACTTTTAAAATAGTCTTTTCTCATAAAATTCATACCTTTTAATCTATACATCCAAAAATCGCCATTTTGGACACAATCAATAAAACTCATCAAAATATCATTTCAAATTTTCCAGAATTTTTGAAGGTCAGAAAAATTACAAAACCGAAAAACATAACAACCCCTTAAAATCCTTTACTATCCCTTACCTCAAAAGAAAAAGACTTCGATTTGGATATCGGATATACGATGAAAGAAACTTGCACTGATGAATATCAACTCACCAAGTATCTAAATACTCCCAAAATACACTCAATATTCTAGAGAGAAAAAGAGAGAAAACTTATGAATTATGGTGTGATTTTCAATTCTAACTTAGCCCTCTATTTATAGGAAAATGTTAGCACGCCGAAGCAGACTTGACCTGCTACCTGATGGCTTTACCTACTACTATTTCACCCACCAAAAATCAGCCATCTCCCCCAACAACCAAGAGTGGGGCCCACTCAATTCTAGAATTTTTTACCAAAACCTAATTTCTGAATCAGTTACCTCTTAAAATTCATTACAAATTATATGCTCACTTTTAACGGTTCAAAATTTGTTGACATATACTCAACTTATATATGTATAACATATCCAAAAATTACAATGATCCATTGGTCGGATTAAATATTATAACTCACACAATAAAGCTGTAAGAACACCGATTTGATCTTTTAATACCTCCAATCCGACAAAATACTGATAAAATACCTCAACATTAATTCTTTCATTTATACCCACGTAAATAAATCCATCATTTATATCCACATCAAATAAATATTTCCTTATCATATAAATCAATAATTAATTATTCACAAATAATATTACAGAAACATAATAATGACAACCAGGCAGTTTCCAGGAAAGAGGGGGCTTTTCGATAAGGATTTCTCCTTACTGGCGCGCAATTAGGTGACCAAACCTCTCCTTGACAGAACTTTCTAGACATGCTATCTAATAAATATTATTTAAATAATATGAATTATTGATCTGGTAATGGAGATACTGTACAATACCATGTGCTACTGTGCAACAACGCGTATTACTTTATTTTACCAACCAGGTATTCCAACAGTGTTAACGGTAACGATTACGCCGTTATTTATAAAAACTCAATTTTGTCGTTTTCATCATCAAGCGAGTTATTACATTATGGGGCCCACAAATGGTCGCTTATTGTCGCATACGAATATTCCCCGACAACAATGAATATTTTATAACCACTTGTGTATTTTGAAAAAAATTTCATATATCACCCTTAACTTTAACTTTTATCAATTTAACCATTTACTGACTAGTAATTATAAGAAAAATTGAATACTTTTATTTCATAAAATTCAGGGTCTTACAGTTATACTGTGATGATATTATTCTAATATTGGAGATCGATATTATTAATATTAGGTCTTTATATAAAGCTATATTGACTACATAGCAGTAGTCGGCGATAAAGGCAAGTTCCTTTACTCACTTATTGTGCAAGTTCTCTCTAACTCAACCCTGAGTTATGATTATTCAAATATGTTTGTGGTTAATCATTGTTGATTATACCATGTCTATAATTTTTTGATTTGCACTTTGTGCATATTGCATGTGTTTATCAGGTATGAAAGGCTGATCACCTTTATTACCATCTAATCCAGTTGATTTGTTCATGTTCATTCTTGACCATTCATTCTTATTGACTTGGTCGTTCAGCTATGAAAATTTGATTCATGCTAGTTCACAATTATTATATTGTTGAATGTTAGCCAACTTATTGTTCAATTCTTTCAATCATGATATATCCTTTATTGAACTTAAACTTGATGGGCAAACTTGTTGCTCACCCTTGCTATATCATAATAAATATTGCAGATTAGGACGAATACTTCGGATACAGGAGAAGACAAGTGACATTGTATGTCGGATAGAATATGGAATACATGTACTAAGTGAAGGTTCTCGACCTTGGGGATAATGTGTAAAGTTTAATGTATAAACAATTTATGTTTATATCTTTCGCAATAGTTATAGATTTAGTATACCAGATTTGTGGTGATTGGGACCAGGATCTGGGGAAGCTACAAATTAAATATTTATATAATTTATAAAATCATTTCGCTAATTATGGAATTAATCCATAATAAAATTAACACTTTTAATGTAACGAATTAACTATTTAAATAATCCACATTCACTTCATTACCTAATTTAATATCCTCCGTACTTATTGTAAAGCATAATATACCTTACATATTAAAATGTATCGTAACATAAATCTTTTTCATGAAAATGGAAACTATATATTAAATAAAAATATTTATTTAATGTAATAAATTTATTTATATTAAAATAATTTATTATCGCAAATTATTTCAATACATTCTTTTCAATGCAAATAAAATATTTTATATACTTAAATTTAATATACTAAGCTAACCATATTAAAATAACTATATAAATTATTTTAATATGCACTCATTCCTTTCTCCTCTCAATAGATTAATTGTTTTCACAATTTATCTTTAATCAAAATGAGTATATAATAATATATATTTTTGCTAAATTCCTTTCTTTCTAATAAATTATCTCAATAATTTAGTTTCCTATAATAATAAATAAAATATATTTATTATTATGCAAATCATCATATTTCATAGCATAATTTCATCAAGTATCACATAATAAGAATTTTATTTAATTAAATTATTTTTTTAATCATTTTCGAAAATTTGAATCGTCACACCTTTCTATATCATTGCTTAACTATATGATATTAAATGTATTCCTAAGTGAAAATTTATAACTACTTTTCACTTTCTGCTAAAAAATTTTCTTTCCCATGGTTTGTGTTTAGGTTTTCTCTTCTTTTGGGCATGTCCTAAAGATTGCCATGTTTGATAAGAATGGAGGAGTTCAAATATTGATTCAGTACCCCGGTAAGCAAAATCATGCAATTAGTCATACTCATATGCTACTAAAATCTGAAACTCTAAAAATCTGATACTTGTTGCTAAAATGTGTGGCAAGCTGAGGTAGTTTTCTTATTTGTAGCATTGATGCTGACCTTGGTGCTTATGTGTGCCTTTTAAATTGATTTCAAGAATGATGCTATAGATAAGGTGCATTGCATAACTGTGTTTACATATACCAGTTACTAATTTTTAATTTTTATTAAGAGATTAGAGATGATTGTCCTTTTTGCTTAGTATTTTCTTAATTCATGACTATTTAGTCTCTGGGTTGTCAACTTGAATCAGATTTACATGTTGTTATCTTAAAGATATATAATCTTTAAGAAATATTGTTATACTATTTGTTAAAGTAAATTTGATTCTTATATCGTTTTTGATATACTCTACAGTTTATGGTTTAGTTGTTATAAAATTATTATTATTATTATTATTATTATTATTATTATTATCTCAATAAATCAATTATTATTATATGTTGTCTGGTCGTATTGTAAGTATGTCCTGTGGCAAAACTTGCAATGTGCAGTGTGACAATTGAAGGCCAAACTTATACTATTTCAGCTATATCTTATTATATATGGTTTCTCATTTTGTTGAATCCTATTAATAAGAGCCATAAAAGTATTATCACTGTATTTTATAAGGGTTGTGATCATCGTTGTTACTTGCTGAGTGTACCGATTTAACGCCATTAGGACAAAGTTGTTTTGACCCTCTATATCTACATTTTTATGGTTGTTTTTTTTCTTTCCTTTTTCTTGATCTTGACTATGTTGGTTTTGTAAAGCAGAGCAACTATATTATGTAATAGCTTTATTGCTAATACAAATATGATACTGTGGTGGAATGACATTTTGTTTTCTGGTAACACTCATATCTAACCGATTTGTATTTTAGATGTTTTGACTATATCTTTCTTAATTTGTAGTATGTGTATAGCTACATATCACGAAATTTGCCTTAGCTTTAAAATGTCATTAAATCTTTTCTTTAAGATTAAATTGTTCTCAATTTAAGTTGTGCGTATCTAGAACATGTTAAAAACAATTTGTATTTTTCTTGTTTCAATATAAATTTATCTATCATCTAACAATGAACATTTCAATTTTGGTGATCGTTATATTTTGTTTTCTCTCATTTTGTTAAATTGTTTTTTTAATTTAAGTTTTTCCAATTAATCTTTTGTTATTCATGTTTGTAAAATTAGGTTTTGATAATTTTCTTGTTGTATGAAGAGGTTTTGATACTTTTCTTGCATAATGAAGTTAAAGGCTAAATTTTGACTTGTTTTGAAGACGAAGATAATGAGGAGTTGACAATTACTACGTCTTATAGTTAGAGAATTTCTTCCTTGTGCAATATATGTGGATACATATTATAGGTGATATGACACTAGCTTTTGATAACAAGCCTTGTAATTTTAGTGTATATTGGCTATACTAGCTTTGTATACAGTATATACTTTTGAAATGATATAATAATTAGTTTCTCATTTAGTATATATAAAATTTATGTGCACTTTTTTGTTATTTATATTTTAATGATATATTATAATGAAGAAATGGACATTAATGGAGGATTATTTTCCTCACTAAAATCTGTTCTAGTTAATTAGTTAGTCATCAATGAAGGAATTTTCTCTTATTAATTTGAAGAAAGATTCTTAATTTATAATTATGAAGAAAATCTTCTCTCATTAAATGAATATGTTCTTTACAATATATTATTTATGAGGGAATAAAGTTATATATTCACTAATTTTAAAAAGTCATTCTTAAAATATTATTTGTGAAGGAAACCACATTTCACTAAATAACAATATTCCATTACCAAATATGATTTGTGAATAAAAAGTTATTCACAATATATTCTTCACAAAAAAATATTTAGTTATTACTTAGCGAAGGATATTGTAAGACCCCAACTTTTTATGAATAAAAATTTAATTTCTCTAATTATTATTTTGAATAATAAGGTTTTGATTTGATATAATGTTTTAGTTATAGGTGATATGTGCAAATTTTGCAAAGTAAGCAAGTTGTCATATAATATTCGTTTAGTCGGGGAATATTCTTTTTGTCAAGGAATATTCGTACGACGATGCAATCATTGGTGGACCACATAACATAATAATTGTCAGATATAGAAAGCGACATAAATAACATTTTTATAAAAATAACGGTAAAACTTTTACCGTTAACTGTTAGAATACCCGGTGATAAAAGTACAGTAATAAGTGTGGTTGCAGAGTAGCACACGGTATTGCACAATATTTTTGATTATTGATTCTTACGTAAGAAGTCATTTAGTTTCATTCAATAATTGCCACAGTAATTGTTGCATAGTATCTCATATTATTGATTTAATTGTTGTCACAGTATCGTCTGAACAATATTTTAGATTATTAAATCAATAATTTACACGACACAATTATTCATATTATTAGTTAGCATTAATTGCAATGTCTAGAAAATTCTATCGAGGAAAGTGGTTAGGTTATATAATTGTGCGCCAGTAAGGATAAATCATTATCGGAAAGCCTCCTCTTTCCTGAGAATGATCTGGTTGTTAAATTTTGTGAGATTATAATATTAATTGTGAATAATTATTATGTGGTGGATATTGGTTTAATTTTGATATAAATGAAGGAATTTGGCATGAAATATTTGTTGAAAGTTTGGAAATTATCTTCTCCGATAAAATATTCATCAAATATATTATTATAATATTATATTATAATAATGTGATAAAAAAATAATATAAACTTTTTATAATTTAATTGATAATATTATTGGTATAATGATATATAATTTTCAGCAGGTGAATAAAAGCGGAGTGAATGTTATCATTGCTATTTTGAATTCCTTCTGTGTACTCCACTTGTGCAAATGGATGAAATAATTCTCCTGCAAAGCTTTTGTTGCAAAAGTGTGGGCCCTCAACTAAGGAAAAATGAGAGGAGTTAGGCAGAGAAGAAAGAAGGGATGTTAAGCGGAGAAAAAAAAAAGGTTAGGCAAGTTTATTTAACTTTTCTCCCTCCGTTGCTGTAAGACCCCAGCTTTTATAAATAAAGATGAATTTTTCTATAAATATTATTTTTGAATATTATGGAATAAATTTGATATAATGTTATAGTTGTGGGTAATATTTATAAATTTTGCAAAGTATGCTAGTTGTTATAAAATATTCGTTTGGTGTGGAATATTCTTTTTGTTAGGGAATATTCGCATAATGGCTCAATCATTGGTGGACCCCTATAATGTAATTATTGTCGGATTGAGAAAACGACAAAAATATTTTATAAAATGATGGCGGAGGTGTTACTGTTAAAACTGTTGAACTACCCGTTGGTAAAAAGTACGATGAATCTGGCGTAGTTAAGTAGAAACTCACGGTATTGATTATTGATGCTTTACGTGAGAAGTCACTTCATTATGCTCAATTATTGCTACGATAATTCTTTGCATCATATCTATTATATTATTGATTCAATTATTGTCACAAAGATTATCATCGTATAATATGTTATAGTATAAAATCAATAATTGAGACGATGAGTTATAAATGATTAATAATTGTTGAAAGATTAAATATGTGTTGATGAAAAATAAAATAATTTGTGGTAAGTTTGATTATTTTATGGGGGCTCGTATATATGTCATCATCTAAGAGTCTCTTCGTCAATAGTAATTACCTTCGTCAATAGTAATTACCCTTGTGAATAGTATTTACCTTCGTTAATAGTAATTAACCGTTAATAGTAATTACCCTTATGAATAGTATTTACCATATCGCAATAGTATTTACCTTCGTTAATAGTAATTACCTTTACCAGACGTCGAACCACTTGTCGTTTCACATTACAAAGCGTCGAACCACTTGTCGTTTCACATTACAAAGGTCAAACCATTCGTCGAGCCACTTGCCTTTTCACACTAAGAGTGCTAAGCTAGAAATCTTCTATAAATAGAGGCCTAGGGCTTCATTATTTTCACTTAATTCATTCAAGCTATAGAGAGAGAAAATATAGAGAATAAGAGAGAAAGAAGAAGAGTATTTTGTTACTACATCGCTGCAGTAAAGATTCAATCTTCTACCAAATGTAAAGGGTGTTATTCTTTCTTATTCATGAAAGAGAACTGTTGTTGTTATTCCATTGCTTATTATTCTCGTTGGAATAACTTTGATACGCCGGTTTACCCTATACTTGGTGACATTCTTCTATGATTACATTGGAACATCCTGTTTTGTGTGTTTTACACAGGACACGGTTCCGTCTTTATTATTCTCGGTTGGAACATCCTGTCGTGTGTTTTACAGGACTGGTTCCGTCTTTATTATTACATTGGAACATCCACATGCGTGTGTTTTACAGGACTCGGTTAAAATCTTTATTATTACGTTGAATATCCTATCTGTGTGTTTTACACCGGATCCGGTTCCATCTTTATTATTCTGTTGGAACATCCCGCTTCGATTGTGAATTTCACCGACCTCGTTCCGTTATTTATTATTACATTGGAATAACACATGCGTGCGATTCATCGCATTTATGGTGATTTCTTTTGTTATTCCATTCTTTATTATACCCGGTTGGTTAAAACTTTGACTTCTATACTCCATGAAATTAGCGGAATATCCTTGATATTTGCGTTTCATCCAAATATCTTTCATGAAAATATTCTTCCGATCATTCTTGAATTTTACTCTACAAAACAAAGATCATATTGATAATTTGGACGTTAATAATTCTGGATAAAATAATTCTTGAACTTGTTTTATTGAATTCTTATATCATTGTCATCATCCTCATGTTTATATTTTTTTAAAGTCATACGTGGCATTAGTGCATAGATGGACTTGGTATGATTATGACCGAGAGACTATTCGATTGTAATCATGACCGTAATGTTACAAATGATGTGGTAAAAATCCTCGTTGGTCGTAGTGCATTGATGGACGATTGTTGGCATGATCATGACCATTAATGAATACACAAATATTCTTGGCCCGTAGTGCATGAATAATTGTGGTCGTGATACTAAAGAATATCCTTGGCGATAGTGTGGGGGTGATTCGATGATGTGGAATATTTATTAAAAAAGTGAGTCTCGGCTATAATAGTGATGAAAAACCTTTAAAACCTAAAAGATATAGACTTTATTTTCTACTTGACTCTTTTAATGGATTAGATATTCATTGCTGATTAAACCTGGTTGTCTATTGTATTTTATCGGTTTAACATTGTTGAAGACTATTGATAATTTATTCGCATTATCTTAGTCATAATATTTCTTCTTCGGGCTAGTTGAGCTCACCCTTTCTTTTCACCGTTCTCTTCGTGAAATGAGAATATATTTGGGACGAGTCTGGGGAAATGAGTGATGGTCCCGAAGATAGCATTAGTAGTCCTCACTATTACGTGAAATAGTGTGATAATAATTGTAATGAGGACTCCTTTTTTGAGTTTGTATAATATCTAGTAGATGATATTTGTATTTAAACTCACGATTTATGTCGTATTGTACACCATGCTTATGTTAGTAAGTTGTATTTAAATTACATACCATGTAAGTGGCGACCCAAGATAGGTGATGTATACCTAATTTTGGGGGCGTCACGATTAATATCGAGCTTAGGGATATGATCCTGGCTAAGATGTGAGAATAGTACTAGGAGGGAGAGGCAGGGAATACCTTCGCTAGTATGACCTACCTAAGTTTATGTGCTATTTTATTGATTGGTCGGAAGATAGGGATAATTTATTACATGTCAATTAACCTTTTGTTTTGTGGCGATGTCGAAAATGACATCCGAGAATGTTGAGAATAGCAATGAGCGCCTTGACGATCGTTGATTCACCACATATCAATAATCGAGGATAATGTGCATCAAGAAGGCGACAATCCTCATGCAAACAACAACACTTGACCAAATGATGAATGATCAAATGTTCGGAGGCTTTATGCAATTTATGCAACAAAGAAATGAGAGCGACTCGCCCAAAACGTAGGTGGAAACACGGAAAACTCTCGGGCGGTCACCGCTAAACAATTCAAGGAGTGGGACCACCGGAATTTAAGGGAGAGCCAAATCCACTTCGGTGGAAGCATGGATAAAAGCAGTTACCAAGATATTTGATGTCTTGGGATGCTCCGAGGAGCAAAAAGGTTCCTTTACGCCTTTTATGTTGCGGCGAGAGGCGGATTCTTGGTGGGAATCCAGAAAGCGTACTCAACCTTCTTTGATTGAAGATATCTTGGGAGAAGTTTCAGAGTTGTTCAACGACAAATACTTTCCCGAAAGTATTCGCCACATGAAGGAGGTGGAATTTATCAAGTTGGAAAAAAACAATACGACCAGTGTCGCAATACGAGGCAAAATTTGCGGAGTTATCACAGTTCGCCCCACTTGGTGGATAATGAAGAGAGAATGGCGCGAATGTTTTTAAGAGGTTTGAAGCCGGAGATACGTCAACATCTTATTTCTCATAAACTGTGTTTGTATTCAGATGTTGTAAATAGGGCTCAGTTAGTGGAACGCGATAATGAGTCAACACAACTAAAAAGAAGCGGTAAGCAAAATTATAATACCAAATGAGAGTAGTCATCAAGCGGTGACAACAAGCGTGGAGGAATCAACGGGCGAGATATGGTAACCACGGTGGTAATCGGGGCCAAAACAATAAGAATGGACATTTCAAGAAACGGAGATTCAACAATGGTGGAAAGACGTCAGGACCAGCACCCATTGTTAAGGAAGGAGAAAGACCACCTATCATATGCTTCAAATGCGGAGGAGAGGGACACATCACCCAAAGCTGCGTCATGCCGTCAAAGCATGTTATAATTGTGGAAGAGAAGGTCACTTAGCTCGATTTTGTCGTTTCAAGACAAATTCGGCTAGGATGGAGGCACCAAAGGCCATCCCGAGAAAATTCAAAGCCAGTAGTCTGAGGAGAGGCGTTTGTTGTGACCTCCCAAAGAGCAAGGAATCCGAATGAGGTCATCACGGGTAAGCTTATCATAAACTCTAATGAAGTCTATACTTTATTTGATCTGGGTTCTACCCATTCTTTTTATTTCTCTACTTGCGGCTTCATCGATTAAATTTGACTCAGGAGAAATTAGACTTTGACTTATCTGTGGAAACTCCGTTGGGAGAAACCTTCATTACATCCACTATTTATAAGTCTTGTTTGGTTCAAATCGGTACCCTCACATTACTGTCGATCTTATTTCATTAAAATACTTGCATTTGACGTGATTCTAAAGGATTGATTGGTTAACTACTTATCATGCAAAAATTGATTGTTTTCGTAAGGTTGTTAGCTTTCATATTCCTAATCAACCTATTATGCTTAATTCAAACGACCAAACCATTAAAATCAATCACGGTCATCTCAAGCCATAAAGCTATTCGTTTATTGAAAAAAGCGGATGTCAAGCTTTCTTAGCTCATGTTCTGATTTAAATAAAAATAAATCGATTTTAAGCGATATTCCTATTGTTAATAAATTTCTTGACGTATTCGAAGAACTTCCCGCCTACCCCAGAAAGCGTGAAATTGAATTTTGTATTGACCTTGAACCCAGTACAAAACCTATTTCCAAAGCCCCATATCGAATGGCTCTATTGAACTTCGTGGAGTTAAAGACCCAACTGCAGGAATTGTTAGACATTGGCTTTATTCGTCCTAAGTACTTCTCCTTGGGGTGCTCTGTTCTATTCGTGAAGAAGAAAGATGGGAGTATGCGACTTTGTATTGATTATCGGGAGTTAAATCATGTCACCATCAAAAATAGGTATCCATTGCCACGTATTGATGACTGTTTGACCGATTTGCAAGGAGCCAAATTCTTTTCAAAGATTGATCTTCATTAGGATATCACCAATTGAAGATTAGAATCACTTGACATTCCAAAGGCGGCTTTCCGAACTCGAGACGGGCATTATGAATTCTAGTCATGTCCTTTGGATTGACTAATGCTCTTTGCCTTCATGGATATGATGAACCGAGTATTCAAGGAATATTTAGATCACTTTGTGGTCGTCTTTATTGATGACATCCTTATTTATTCCAAAAGCCGTGAAGATCATGAGCAACACTTGAGGTCGACACTCCAAAAGCTTCGTGAATATAAGCTTTATGCCAAGTTGAAGAAATGCGAGTTCGGCTTGAAGAAGTAGCATTCCTTGGGCACGTGGTATCAAGTCATGGAATATCCGTTGACCAGTGAAGATTGAAGCTATTCAAAGTGGGAACAACCTAAATCGATGGACCGAAAGTACGTAGCTTTCTCGGTTTAAATTGGTTATTATCGGAGATTCGTGGAAGGATTTTCTCGAATCGCTATTCCATCGACTCGGTGACTTTCGGAAAGATACAAAGTTCGGTTGAGCGAAGAATGTGAGAAGAGTTTTCAAGAACTCGAGAGGAGACTTATTTCAAAGACATTCGACAATACCATCCGGCTCGGGAGGATTTGTCATCTACGGTGATGCTTGAGCAAAGGGTTGGGATGTGTTCTCATGCAACATGGAAAAGTAATAGTTTATGCCTCATGACAACTCAAAGAATATGAGAGGAATTATCCTACTCATGATCTAGAGTTATATTTGTTGTCTTTTGCACTTAAAATTTGGAGGCATTACTTGTATGGGGAGAAAGTGGAGATCTTTACGGATCATAAAAGCCTCAAATATTTCTTCACTCAAAAGGAACTCAACACGCGACAACGACGTTGGCTTGAATCATTGAAAGATTATGATATACCATCCAATACCATCCCGAAAAGCGAACGTGGTGGTGACGCGATTGAGTAGAAAATCATATGCAAGTATGAGTGCGATATTGTCAACGCAAAGGCCCATTTGTGTGACTTGCAAAGGATGGAGATAGAGTTAAAGACTCCGGAACGCATGTGATGATAAGCGAGTATACGGTAGAACCGACTTTAATCGATAAAGTTAAAACCGCGCTCAGCTACGGACACTGGAGGTGGTGCGTATGAGGAAAAAAAGTGCAAGAAGGTGCTATCTTGGGAAGCAAGAATCGATGAAGAAGGAATACCGAAGTCAACTCCGGACTTTGTGTTCTAACGACCACGATTTAAAGTATAATATCATGATGGGGCGCACAACACACCATTTGCAATCCATCACAGGAGTACCAAAATGTATCATGATATTAAATCATACATTTTGGTGGAGCAATATGAAGAGAGAGAGAGCGTATTTGTTTATCTCAAGGTGTCTAACTTGTCAACGAGTTAAAAGCGAGCATCAAGTACCAAAAGGTCCATTGCAACCACTTGAAATTCCGAATGGAAGTGGGAGCACATTACCATGGATTTCATTCACGGTCTTCCTAAGGATTCTCAAGGCATTGATGCGATTTGGGTCATTGTTGATAGATTGACCAAGTCCGCTCATTTCTTACCGACACGAGAAACTTATACACTTGAACGTCTTGCTCGATATGTACATAAGCGAGATTGTAAGATCGCATGGTATGCCAAGTATCCATAGTTTCGATCGAGACCCAAGATTCACTTCACGATTTTGGGTTAGTTTGCAAAAAGCTATGGGCACAGACTTACGATTTATTTTCAGATATCATCCTCAGACGAGACGGACGATCGGAGAGGACTATTCAAACTCTTGAAGATCTATTAAGACTACGTGTTCTTGATTTCAAGGGAGTTGGGACAAGTTCTTTACCGTTGGTGGAGTTTTCCTACAACAATGATTATTATCAAGCAAGTATTGGCATGGCTCCATTCGAGCGTTGTATGGAAGAAAGTGTCATTCTCGATTATCTTTGGGATGAGGTGGGTGAAGCAACGTTGTTGGGACCGGAGTTGATGTACGTATGACTACGGAAAAGATTCAAACGATCCGACAACGTATAAAAACCTCACAAAATCGATAAAAAGAGTTATCGCCGATCTTCATCGAAAGGACGTGGAATTCGATATAGGAGAGATGTGTGTTGTTAAGAGTTGCTCCATGGAAAGGAGTTACAAGATTTGGAAGAGAGGAAAACTTAACCCTCGATTCATCGGTCCATTTTAATCCTCGATCGAGTAGGGCGTGGCCTATAGACTCGCTTACTGCCAAATATGTCTCGTGTTCATAACGTTTTTCACATATCTATGTTACGTAAATATGTGAAAGACCGAACCATATTATTGAGTTAGAAACAGGACGAAATAGCGGAAGATTTGGCGTATGAAGAGGTTCTGTTCAAATTTTGGATAAGAAGGAACATATTACTACGCCCAAGGTTATACCTCAAGTCAAAGTTTTGTGGAGGAACCACGATGTTGAGGAAATGACTTGGGAGTTAGAATCGAAATAAAATCAAGGTATCCTTACCTCTTGACATAACAGTGATCGTACCCTAATTTCGAGGGCGAAATTTCATAAGAAGGGAGGTTGTAAGACCCGACTTTTATAAATAAAGATGAATTTTTCTATAAATATTATTTTTGAATATTATGGAATAAATTTGATATAATGTTATAGTTGTGGGTAATATTTATAAATTTTGCAAAGTATGCAAGTTGTTATAAAATATTCGTTTGGTGGGAATATATTTTTTTGTTAGGGAATATTAAATACTGATGGCTCAATCATTGGTGGACCCCTAACAATGTAATTATTGTCGGATTGAGAAAGCGACAAAAAATATTTTATAAAAATGACTACGGAGGTGTTACCGTTAAAAGCTGTTGAACTACCCGGTGGTAAAGAAATGCGATGTCTGGCGTAGTTGCATAGTAGCTGCAGTATTGATTATTGATGCTTACGTGAGAAGTCACTTTCATTTATGCTCAATTATTACTACGATAATTCTTTGCATCATATCTATTATATTATTGATTCAATTATTGTCACAAGATATCATCGTATAATATGTTATAGTATAAAATCAATAATTGAGACGACAAGTTATAAATGATTAATAATTGTTGAAAGATTAAATATGTGTTGATGAAAAATAAAATGATTTGTGGTAAGTTTGATTATTTTATGGGGGGCTCATATGTCATCATCTAAGAGTCTCTTAAATCAATATAGTAATTACCTTCGTCGATAGTAATTACCCTTGTGAATAGTATTTACCTTCGTTAATAGTAATTACCTTCGTTAATAGTAATTACCCTTGTGAATAGTATTTACCTTCATCAATAGTATTTACCTTCGTTAATAGTAATTACCTTTACCGACGACGCCGAACCACTTGTCGTTTCACATTACTGGCGCGCCGAACCACTTGTCGTTTCACATTACGAGCGTCAAACCAAATTCGTCGAAGCCACTTGCCTTTTCACACGGCGGTGCTAAGCTAGAAATATTCTATAAATAGAGGCCTAGGGCTTCATTATTTTCTTTAATTCATTCAAGATATAGAGAGAAAATATAGAGAGAATAAGAGAGAAAGAAGAAGAGTATTTTGTTACTAACTTAACTGCGATATTCAATCTTCTACCAAATGTAAGGGGTGTTATTCTTTCTTATTCATGAAGAGAAGCTGTTGTTATTCCATTGCTTATTATTCATTGGAATAACTTTGTATCTGCAGTTTACCTATACTTGGTGACATTCTTCTATGATTACATTGGAACATCCTGTTTGTGTGTTTTACAGGACACAGTTACATCTTTTATTATTACTTTGGAACATCACATGCGTGTGTTTTACACCGGACTGGTTAAAATCTTTATTATTCTGTTGGAACATCCTGTCATGTGTGTTTACACCGGACTGGTTTCGTCTTTTATTATTACATTGGAATATCTATCGTGTGTTTTACACCGGATCCGGTTAAAATCTTTATTATTACATTGGAACATCACGCTTGGTGTGAATTTCACCGACACAGTTCCGTTATTTATTATTACATTGGAATAACTCACATGCATGCGATCTATCGCATGCATGGTGATTTCTTTTATTATTCCATTCTTTATTATACCCGGTTAGTTAAAACTTTGACTTCTATACTCCATGAAATTAGTGGAATATCCTTGATATTTGCGTTTCATCCGATATCTTTTCATGAAAATATTCTTACGATCATTCTTGAATTTTACTCTACAAAAAGCGAGATCATATTGATAATTTGGGCGTTAATAATTCACGGATAAAATAATTCTTGAACTTGTTTTATTGAATTCTTATATCATTGTCATCATCCTCATGTTTATATTTTTTTTAAAGTCATCGTGGCTTTGTAGTGCATAGATGGACTTGGTATGATTATGACCGAGAGACTATTGATTGTAATCATAAGTAGTAATGTTACAAATGATGTGGTAAAAATCCTCGATTGGTAGTAGTGCATTGATGGACGATTGTTGGCATGATCATGACCATTAATGAATACACAAATATTCTTGGCCGT
The DNA here is from genome assembly GCA_020205615.1 of Panax quinquefolius. Classification (NCBI taxonomy): domain Eukaryota; kingdom Viridiplantae; phylum Streptophyta; class Magnoliopsida; order Apiales; family Araliaceae; genus Panax; species Panax quinquefolius. Next base: position 90,508,674 of record CM035174.1, on the reverse strand, counting down.
GAGTGCATGAATAATTGTGGTCGTGATCTTAAAGAATATCCTTGGCGATAGTGCGGGGGTGATTCGATGATGTGGAATATTTATTAAATCTGAGTCTCAGCTATAATAGTGATGAAAAACCTTTTAAAACCTAAAAGATAGTAGACTTTATTTTCTACTTGACTCTTTTAATGGATTGCATATTCGGCTGCAGATTAAACCGGGTTTGTCTATTGTATTTTATCGGTTTAACATTGTTGAAGACTATTGATAATTTATTACGCATTATCTTAGTCATAATATTTCTTCTTGGGCTAGTTGAGCTCACCCTTTCTTTCCTTTATTCTCTTGAAATGAGAATATATTTGGGGACGAGTCGGGGAAGCAGTGATGGTCACGAAGATAGCATTAGTAGTCCTCACTATATACGTGAAATAGTGTGATAATAATTGTAATGAGGACTCCTTTTGAGTTTGTATAATATCTAGTAGATGATATTTGTATTTAAACTCACGGTTTATGTCGTATTATTACCACATGCAGTTATGTTAAGTAAGTTGTATTTAAATTACATACCATGTAAGTGGCGACCCAAGATGGGTGATGTATACCTAATTTTGGGGGCGTCACAGTTGCACTATAAAAGGAGGGGCAACCTCCTTTCTAGCTAAATACACCATCAATATCAGAAATTCTTATTCTATAGTATTGTGAGTATTTCTCATGAGTATAAGGATACTTAGAGTGTAGCTTTTTGTGCAAGATTTTTCCAAAATAATATCCGATATTCCAGTCAAATTTAGTTTCCACTAAGGTAAAGGATATTATTTTATTTCAATACTCATAAGAAATATTATTTTCTTTCATACTCCATATTATGTAAGGGATATTATTTCATTTCATATTTCTAAATTTAAACTTACTATGGTAAGTATTGTTTCTATAATTCCTGAAATGATTAGAAATTCCTTAAGTTTTGCATTTCATCTAATATCATTTCACTGGAATATTGGCCTGAACTTTCTTATTAAATTTTAATCTTTTCATGTCTGGATACTATTTATACGGTACTATTCACAACAGAATTTAATTTATTTTCTTTTCTGTCCAAATTATTTTTGACACATGAATATCATTCTTGAATTTTACTTCACAAATAGTTATTATGTTGACAATTTGGATATATTTGAACTCAGGATAATTGAATTAGAATTCTCTAATATTTATTTTTGATATCATGAATTGATTGAATCTTTATATCACTGTCATCATCCTCATGCTTATATTGTGCTGGAAGTCATCTTTGGCTCGTAGTGCAAAGATGAACTGTTGATTGGTATGATTATGACCAGAAATTATGTATTGGTATAATCATAACTTTTAATGTTACGGATAAGGTTTGTGGTGAAAGTCTTCTTTGGCCCGTAGTGCATAGATGGATAGGTGTTTAGCATGATCATGACCACTAGTGATACTAACGATTATCTTTGGCCCGTAGTGCATAGATAATTCGTTAATTGAAAATAATTATTGATTGATATTACAAGGATAAAATATTGATGATGAACTTTTAAATCATAGAAGATAGTAGAAATTATGCTCTACTTGACTCTTTTAATGGATTCTGTTTCCGCTGCAATTGAGGATAATTTATTTTACATTATCTTAGTCATAATATTTTTTACTGGGCTGGTTGAGGTCACCCTTTTCCTTTTGGTTCCACTGTTCTTCTCAGGAGGCGAGAATGTAGCTGAGACTAGTCGGGGAGTAGAGTAATGGTCCAAGATGGTTATTTTATAAGTAATCCTCACTATTTTGTAAAATAGTGTGATAATAATTGTAATGAGGATTTTATTTGAGTTTGAATATTGTCTACAGGATAATATTTGTATTAAAACTCATGAGTATGTTTTTGTCGTATTTTGCAAGACAATTAATAGTTGTATAAGTTAAGTTGTATTTGAATTTTGTCTTTATGTATTTGGCGACTCGAGAATGAGTTGTGTGGACTTATTTTGGGGCGTCATGAGATACCCTATCATGAGGTGGTCTTATCGCGAGCAATCGCGTGTGAAAATATTTTTTATAATAAATCTCTTGTAGTAATATATTATATTGCTTATCCATTTGGTAGGTTGTGGAATTCTCTAGACCTATGTTGACCAATTTTGATTAATTTTGATTTTGCTTTCCTTTATATATATATATGCAGTCCAACCTCTAATGAACCAAATTTATAATGACGGTTTAAATAAATAAATCATATCTAAGAAAGCCGTATAGCCATAATGCATTCGTCAGCGAATTGGTTCGTTGGAGACATTTATATATATATATATATATATATATATATATATATATATATATATATATATATATACACACACACACACTACACATATATTCTATAATATTCAAAATTATAATTTATACTTTAATGACATTGCATTTATAATTAATTACAAAGTTTATACAAGGTTTTGGAATATTGCATTCTCCCCCCTTATAAGGATTTTCTCCCCCAAATTATTAGTACTTTACTTAAAAAGATGTGGTAATTGTTCTTCCACGTAACTTCCTCAACGGAGTGATTTCTCCATATTACCTTCACCAAAGGTATTACTTTATTTCTTAAGACTTGTTCTTTTCTATATACAACCTGAACTAAGATTTCGTCATAGCTTAAGTCTTTCAACTTGTATTGGCTCGTAATCTATTACATGTTTATAGTTCGATATATAAGGACGCAAAACAGAAACGAGAAACACATTATGTATGTGTTCCGATTCTGGAAGTAAAATTATTTCATAATTTACTTCACTTACCCTTCTAAGTAATAACGATTTGGTAGACGGTAGCTCGTCAACTAAAACACCTCGACGGTTTACAACTTGTTTAGTGGATTGTTGGTTGTAGCCTATTATATATATGTGTGTATAATTGTGAATCATTATCATGCATGCGTATATATTTGAAAATAAAATAAGAATATATATTTGTATTGTCGTTTATCCTTTATTTCCTTTGATAAATTCTTAGGTTTATTTTCAAAGATGAAATGAAATCCTCCGTCTAAAAAAAAAACAAAAAAGAAAGAAAGAAAAGAGAAAAAAGAAAGAAAAAGAAAAATGTGGTCTTGCTATTGCTGTCTTCTTCTTTTCTTTTTCTTCTTTTTTTTTTTTTTATTTTTGGCCTGCGAGATGCTTATTCTTCTACTTTTAACCTGCTCCTACTTCTGGTTAGAAGAAAATCATCATTTACTAGGATGCCTACGTACCTTTCGCCTGCTTGGAATTTTGCCTGCGCAACAAGCTAAAGAAAGAATTATTGAACTGAGAAATGGAAAAGAATTATTCCAACAAAATTATTAAACAGAATCGGCTGCTCTATATCCTTGTTGGTGATGATGATGATGATGATGTTAAACTTATCAGGATCGGATCCCTACTGTGAAAAGGAAGGAATATTTGAAGATAGGATATTATGGAATATAATAATCGAAGTACCCTCTGTTTGTGCCAGTATAAATAGAGCTACCCTTTGGAAGAGAGATATATAGACATCAAGAATAGAAACAGAAAATACATATATAAATATAAGGATAGTTATCGATCGATCGAGGAGATGGCACAAATAGTGAGGTGTAATGAGGTTGACCTCAAGGCATTGTTGTCTCAAGCCAAGGAAATGGAGTTGCTCCAAAACGACGGCATACGCCAGAAGGTAAGTCTACTGAAATTGTAAACAAACATCATATTTGTAAATTTAATTTGCAAGTGAGACTTTTTTTGTAAAATTTAAACCACCTTTGTGATTTTTAAAATTTTGTATATACCATTTGCAACATAATGGATGATATAAATTTTTCTTGTCTTCTTCAGAATTCTGGCGCTTATGTACCTGCTGGGAAACTCACATATACCAACCCTTCAGGCTGGAAGATGTAAGTAGAAATAAGGTTTAGTTAACTTAATTGACGTCAAAAGTCAAGATTTGTGTTTAAACACCTGAATTTTATTCAGTTAAAAATAGGGATATTTAAGCAACTTTGTCATTAAATTAAAGTGATAGAAGGACTAGAGAAATTTTATTGAAGTCTAGTTAGATAGAAGGACTCGCATTAAAAATGTTCCAGCAAAAAATAAATAAATCAATAAAATCAGTACCTAATGAATTTAAGCTCCTTATACCAAAAGTTTCTGACTATAATTCTACTATCATTTTTTACAGTGGTGACAGTGCTGAATTAATTGGTAGCTGCGTCCTACATGTTGACGGAAACTATATGACAGAAAAGCTTGAAAAATTATCTTATGAGGTATCTTTTGTGGTGCTGCTAAAAGACAACTTTAACATATCAAGTCCGGTGAGTCTTACACTTACTCTTCCGAATGGATCCTCGCAAGTGAACGGATATGGATTGATGAGTTATCCGAGGAACACACCATTTTCGCTCAAAGCTGGGGAATTCTTCAATAAGTTTGACTATGGAGATATCAAATTTGCTCTTGACGGGACTGAAAGCGTGACTATGAAGACGGGTTTAGTTATCTATGGTGTTAACATTAGTCCCACCAACGCCTAAACGAACGATCAGTAATCTTCCGATCAACAGTAAATCAAGAAACTATATACTAGTTGATGGTTGTTATTAGCACGATATATAAATAAATCAACCACTAGCTGATAGCTGTTATTAGCATAAAATAAATAAATCAACTATCAACTCATGGTTGTTATTAGCATGTAATAAATAAATCAACTACCACTAGGTGGTTGTTATTACCATATTATAAATAAAACAACTATTACTAGGTGGTTTTTTGTGATATTAAATAAAGTGATTACATAAATTACAAGATGGTACTGTTTAAATTATGTCCTTTCATTAGATAACTTTAAATTATTATTATTATTATTATTATTATTATTATTATTATTATTATTATTATTATTATTATTGTGTTAGGAGACATTTTTGCCCCAACTTAAATCGCATATGCGGAGCATGTACTTCAATTTAGAAGAAATTGGGTTAATTTGGGGAAAAGAGAGAAAATTGACATCAATTGACCACTTTAAGGACTCAAGTGATAAAAAATAAACTTTATGATCGACTTTGACACTCGGTGAGAACTTGAAGGGACAGAAATATTATCCAACCTTAAACTTATTATTGATACGAGAAGAGAAAAGATGTGGGTCGGGTAGTAAATTAAAAAAAATTAAGATGAAAAGATAAATCAATTCAATAGTACCAAAACAACCCGAGAAATTATAATTTTAGGAGAAATAAAATTATTAAGCTAAGGTAAGCATAAGTTAATAAGAAATAATACTAAGAACTAACTTGAGAATCACAAAGAAATTTGGATATAAAATTGAAGGTGGTTGGTTATTAATATGTGAAGAGCGATCGCACCTACGCAATAACAATATGAAGATTAACCTCTCTTGAAGGTAAAAGTAGAAACCTATTAATTAATTATTACTATGAATTATATATGCCAAGTTATCATGTTGATAATTTGGACATGTTTGAACTCAAGATAAATTGAATTAGAATTCTCAAATATTTATCTTTGATCTCACTTAATTGAATCTTTATATCACTGTCATCATCCTAAATGCTTATATTGTCTTTGAAAGTCATCTTTGGTAAAGTAGTCTGCAAGATGGATTGTTGATTAGTATAATTATTATAGAAATTGTGTATTGGTATAATCATTACCTTTAATGTTACGGATAAGGTTTGTAGTGAAAGTCTTTCTTTGGTAAAGTAGTGCGTAGATGGATAGGTGTTTAGCATGATCGTGACCATTGATGTTCTTAACGATTATCTTTACCAGTAGTGCGTAGATAATTAGATTGATTGAAAATAATTATTGATTGATATTCTGAGGATAAAATGTTGATGATGAACTTTTAAATCATAGAAGATAGTAGAGCATTATACTCTCTTGACTCTTCAATGGATTACATTTTTCATTGTAATTGTTGTTCTACAACTTTTTGTCTATTGTATTCTATCAGATTTTTTTTCCTGTTGAGGACTAACGATAATTTGTTCTGCATTATCTTAGTCATAATATTCTTTACTGGGCTAGTTGAGCTCACCCTTTTCCTTTTGGTTCCACTTTATGATCGACTTTGACACTCGATGACAACTTGAAGGGACAGAAATATCATCCAACCTTAAACTTACTATTGATACGAGAAGAGAAAAGATGTGGGTCGGGTAATAAATTAAAAAAAATAAAGATGAAAAGATAAATCAATTCAATAGTACCAAAAACAACTAAATTTTACTAAATTGCCTTACAATCTCTAAAGTTAGAGATTTTCATGATTTTCACACACACACACATATCTTATTATATATCACAGGTAGATAATCTTTCCAACTACTCTTGAAATCCATACATGATCATTTTGTATATATATTTCATAAATTCTTTGTAAATTCTGTAGTCATCAAAACACTAATCTTTAGTCACTAATCATTAGGGGCAGGTCCGATGTGTACTTGCCTTTAAGAATTTATTTTATATAGTGTATATTGTATATATAAGTATATTTTCAAATGTAGCGAGGTGCTTATTCTTATATTTTTAATACAAATATTTGCGTAACATACTTATATATCATATTAATAGATATTCCTATTAAAATATGCACTTTGATTTTTATTTTATGTTTCTTTGTTGATTTGAATATATACTCCATTATATTATACGAAAAAAGATGGCACCCGTGCTTGGGTAATAAAATCGAATTATGGTAATTAGACCAGCGCTTTCTCTTTTCGGATTCGGCTACTCATACTTCTGGTTAGAAGAAAATCATCACTTACTTAAATGCCTACGTACCTTTCGCCTTCATCGAATTTTGCCAGGGCAACAAGCCTAAGAAAGAATTATTGAACTGAGAAATGGAAAAGAAATATTCCAACAAAATTATTAAACAGAATCTGATGCTCTATATCCTTGGCGATGATGATGATGATGATGTTAAACTTATCAGGATCCCCACTGTGAAAAAGGAAGGAATATTTGAAGATAGGATATTATTGAATATACCCTCTTTTGTGCTATCTATAAAATTTTGTACCATTTGCAACATAATGTTGCGGAGTGTTCAAAAATTTTAAGATCGCATCTATCTGATGTTGTAATGAATGATATAAGATGGATTGAGTGGTATTACTCCATAATAAACTTTTTTTATGAAACATTTGCTATTTATATATAAGTGGTTGATATTGTCATTATTAAAGTAAATATACATTTGACGACACTTTTATAATTATTATTTTGACAATATCAATTGTCTATATTTTATGTATGTATATGTATATTGATAAAGGCATCGACATATCATTCGGTTTGCCTTATCTATCCTTATAATAATGTGAATTTCTGTTGACTTATTCAGAGGAGTTGGGCTTTTGTGTATGCAAGGGAACTCAATTATGCCAACCCTGAAGGCCGGAAGTTTACTTAAGTAGAAATAAGGTTTAGTTAATTTTATTGACATTAAAGTTTGAGATATTTTTAAATTTAAAATTAAAATAATTTATTAAAAATAATAAAATTTAAAATTAATAATATTATTTTTAAATAATTTATAATATTCATCCTTGTATCAAGTAAAATTAAAAAAAAAATTAGTACTAAATTTGTAAATATTTAAATTGACTTCTAAAAATTAATAATAATCTTATTTACAAAGATTGTATTTACTAAAATACTACTCCATCTATTATACAATTAAAACTATATTTTTGACTTTACAAAGCTAATTGACTAAAACAACAAGATATTATTCCGTCAAGAATGATCATAATTTTATTAATTTGTCATTAATCTACACATTCACCATAAAAATTGTAATAAAATAATCAGGACGATAAATTTTAATGTATGTCTAATTAATTAAATTTTAATATGGTCTATAGAATTATATGGTTCAGTTTTCTACTTATCTTGTATGTTCTATACATTAATATGTTCTTATTTTGAGTGACTAATGTTGTTCTGTATGTGTCAGTTTATATAAATTCTAGTATTTTAGTTACAAAAGAATTATAAATATGTTTCAATATTTAAACGACATTCATAGAATTATAGTATGGTGTATTTTGGATTCCAACCTTTATATTAGCGAGGTTAATAATAATTTTGAAAAATTATTTAAATATGGAAGAGTATTAATAATTTCAATTTAAATTTTTATTAGTATATTTTTTAGCATTTTATTATTTATATTAATAATTTTTATATCATATTATTACTTAATTAATTTAATTATAGCAGATTTAATTTCATTTTTCAAAAGTTTTGTTTAAAAGTCAAAACATCTTAAAATGGTTAATATGGTTTTGAACCATAACCATATAGTTCCAACCCCACAACCCATATTAAAAATGGTTAATATGGTTTTAGTTCTTAAATGGAACTATAACCATATTTTATTTTAAAAATCAATCATCTCATCATATATATATTTTAGGTACTAACCAAAGCCCATCCAAAAATGAACGATAAGTAATCTTCCGATGAACAGTTGATCTAGAATCTATCTACTAGCTAGTTGATGGTTGTTATTAGCATGATATATAAATAAATCAACTAAGCTTATGGTTGTTATTAGCATATAATAAATAAATCAACTATCAGCTTATGGTTGTTATTAGCATGTAATAAATAAATCAACTATCAGCTTATGGTTATTATTAACATGAAATAAATAAATCAACTACCATTAGGTGGTTGTTATTATCATATTATAAATAAAACAACTACCACTAGGTGGTTTATTACAAGATGGTAATGTTTGACCTATGTCCTTTCATTAGAAAACTTTAGATTTTTTCCCCATACTTGTGTATGTTTGGGGGCGGTATAGCTGTGAAAATCATATGCCTAATTGTGAAATTCATCCATTTATTGACTAAAATTAAAAAAAAAATCATTACAGTTTAAGTTTTATAAACTCTTAAATTAATTTTAAAAAATTAATAATTATCTTATATATATTTTGAAGCAAATGAGAACTTGACATTTTTGGAAGGAATAAGAAACCGGAAAAAGAGACAAAAAAGAGGATAGAAGCAATGTCAGATCAATATTGAGCAATGTCAGATCAATGTCGATTCTATTTTGGAGTACTAGGGAAAATAAAGAGAATTTGATATCGAGTTCAGAAGTTCGTCCACCTAATTGGATGAAAATGACCAATTTTCAATTTAGACAATAAAAAAAAAAGCACTTCGCACTTTCAAAGTATTTCTAACTATTTTCGGAGGAGGCTTTTGCGCTCTTTATCCAAGGAAATATATTTCCATCAATATTGGTGTTAGAATCAGAATCATTTCATCCACGAGTATTTGAAAAATCATGCCTTGTCCCTTCAAATATATTAGCAACATTAACATTTAATCCCATTGTTAAGCTCAATCAAAATAGCTGCGACCAATGTAGTTGTTGTCTTTTATATTCTTGAAAAGGTTTATAACAAAGAAGGGATGGAGGAAATATATTAAATTTCGAGCTAAAAGGAGAAGCAATGAAGTAAAACACACGAGCACTGCATGTATTTCGTGGCCTCGACTCTGAACTTCGCCTGCTTGAGATGAGAGAACAAAGGCAATCGCAGGATCATCACCCGACAATCAACCTCTCGATTATGAAGACCAATATATCGATCAATAAATTTAATGCCAAATTAGTAATGAATGGCATACGGAGATAATAAAAATAACCTCTTTTAGAGCGGATGCAAATTTGGAATTAGTGCGTCTAACAATGTGAGATAACCTTGACAAGCATCGCCATATTCTTTTATCGATGGCAAAGAATGGCGACTTCAAGCGCGCATCACCCCTAAACCCGAAGTGTCATAAGTAAACAATGATAGAAAGCCAAGAATATAGGTGCCAAAGTTAGAATTTAAATGCGAGTTATTATCTCACAAAGATAATAATGGTTTTTGTGACGAATATTTATTAAGCCTTCAAGCGAGCATGCACTGACCTTGCAAAATATATCATATCTGCTTTCAAATATTATTACTTAGATAAATAAATGAATTAAGAAAAATCAAGTAATTAAGTTTAAAAATGGAGAAAGTATAATTACGCGATTTCTCCTCTCTCGTAACACGAAACCCTAACCCCAAGAAGGTACGATTTCCTTGCCCACATTTATTTGGCGACTCTCTTTGGGGAGGTGTGTAGAATTAAGTGAAGGGTATGCCCACAACTCAAAGTGGGAGAACTACAGGAAGAGCTACTTTACCAACAAACAAGAGCATTACCTCAGGATCGGATCCGGTTCCAAGGCAAGCCACTCAAGCTTTCCAAGTATGAGCAAACTGGATTTTGACCAACCACTTATTGAAGGCGGCGGAAGGAAGTTCGGCGTCACCACATATAGCCGATCAACAACAAACCAACGCGAGAAGGCAAGGCGAGGATGCGGGTGGGGCAAGAAGAATGATGTGCAATGGAGATGCTCGAGGCATTGAAGGAAAGCACGAGAAGGGCAAGGAATGATGATGGCCATGATCTTTGGAAATCTGAGAGAGGAAGCGAGAGGAGATGGGAATTTCCGCTAGCGATTGATCTGATTCCCTTTCAAGGCCGTGTTCCCGGGAAGTTTGCATGGGAACAAGTAGGTGTGGAAGACAACAATAATGGTATATGCAACAAAGAGAACCACATTGTACCTCCATTGCGGAAAGTCGATTAGTTCCATAATCAACTTGGAAGCCGAGCGGTGGTGGCGTGAAGACCTAGGATGGGGAACAAGTGACCTCGGTGAGAACATCATCTCGACTACTATTCCATCATTTTCACGGTCTGAATGCCAACCATTCAAGCGATATCCGGTGAAAGAGTGACTTCCACAGTGCGGTGTTCATGATCATGTCCATCGACCAATTCTCTACCATACACACCGCCGTTCCAATATATCACACCCGAGAGAGTTCACGCTTCTGAGCCCGTATGTGACGAAGGATGATATGATTAGCGTGATCAATCAACAGGGATGGACAGCACATCTCGACCCTCGGAGTTGGACTTTACTCCTCCTTACCACACGCACATTCGGGAGGCAACCTTCCAACGAGGGTATATTGAGCACCCAAATTTCCAAAATCTGACGGGAAAAAGGAAATGCTAGGGAACATATTGCGAGTTTGTAGAAGTCGATGTCTCCGTGGCTCGGATATGCCAAGTGAACAACCACAACTTGTTGATCACGGGAATTCAACAAGACTTTGTCCGGATAAGTGCCTTTAGTTGGTACTACAATTTGGAGAAGAATTCAGATCCATGATTGGGATGACTTAAAATTATAATTTTCAAGAAATTTTTCTGTAATGCGAAGCAGGTAACCATTGTGGAGCTTATGTGGTTCAAGTAGAAGCGAATGAGGAGTTATCGAGGATTATGATGAGAGGTGTCAATTGAAGAAAAGAACTTGGTTAGTATATCGACAATGGTGCTTTAGGAGTTGACCCCACCTCGTTACCAAAGCTTGTGATTCATTTTACCCTCATCTTTTACTGCACAACTTGGGAGGAATCATGACATTTCACCAGCCAACGATGGTTACATGGAAGAGCAAGACTTGGCCGAGAAGGGCGAAAACTTCCAAAATAAGATTCAACAAGTACTAGGAAAAGGAAATGAAGAATGGAACATGGGTTAAAATGGAGTGGTGAAGCCTCAGAGTGTTGGTGGCAAGTAGAACAGGACTCCGTGTATACCAGATTCAGGATTCCACTATGGTACATTACGATCTGGAGGGATATGTGAGAAAGGCGGCGGGGAGACAACTGTCGTGTACTACAATGGGTTGATCGTGAAGTTGAAAACAAGATCACCCAAGATGGTTTCACTGTATCCCTTGCCAGTAATGGATGAAAGAAGGCTTTATTATATATATATATATATATATATATATATATATAAAGGGGCATTCCACCATGAATTACGAAAATTATAATTTTTCAAAAATTTAAGCGTGAAGCGGACTCAAGTGAGATTAAGTTCAAGTGAAACCGAATGAGGAGCGAGAGGCCCGTGCATTGCGAGTTAGCATTCAAGCAAAAGAACTTGGTTAGTATCTTGATTCTTTGAAGCTCTAAAGGTTTATAAAAAAGTCCTCCTTGGGCGGTAGTGACTTCCGACGAAGTCTGACAACATGATGCAACAATGGTGCTTTTAGACGCCTCAAGCCCCACCTCATTACCAAAGCTTGTGATCATACGACCCTCTCATCTTTTGCACAAGACTTGGGAGGAATCATGACATTTCCCACCCATGCGCGATGATGGTTACATGGAAGAATGGAGTTCGAAGAATCTGTGGCTTTGGTTGATTCACCAAACCACGAAGGCGAGAGGAGAGAATGAAAAAGAAGAATTGCAAGCTTAGAAAAGCATGGTGACAAGTATATGCGTAATGCTGGCCCGGAGGCTATTACATGCGTGCGAGAAGGCATTCGTGAGCTCTGTCTGAACAATGGCCGAGAGGAGTGGAAGCTCCAAGACCTCGCAAGATTGGTTGGTTAACGGGGAGATTGAACTAGAGAAGAAACGGTAACACTATCACCCATGGTTCAATCCCAAGTCAAGAACCCAAATCATCTGGCTCTACCATCGAAAAACTCGAACTAGGATGAATTAAAAATCCACCCAAGATGGTGGTCCACCAAAAATGGTGGTTTAAGTCCTCAGAGTATCCTTGCCAAGTAATTGGATGACCAAGGTTGGAGGCACAAGAATCGATTTAATTAAAATATATATATATATATATATATATATATAAATCCATCCAAGATGGTGGTCCACTCTAAATGGTGGTCAAGTCTCATAGGCGCACTTGCCAAGAAATTGACGACCAGTGGACAAGGCACCGATTTCAATGCGGACTCAAGTGATGAATGAGGCACCCGATTTCAAGTCCTCGTAACTTGACGCCAGCAAGAAATGGACGATCCAGTGGACGAGGCACTCGAGAGGTGTTACACTTTATCATTAAAAGTGAATGAGGCACCCGACTATAAGTCCTTAGACCAAAAATTTATACTTTTAACTTTAAAAAGTAATCGAGGCACACGACTATAAGTCCTCGAACGCCGCAAGTTATACTTTTAACTTCAAAAGTAATCGAGGATTTATTATTTGAAACGTTATGCTTTCGTTAAAAACAATTTTGTTATCAATAAATTGTCAAACTTCCACTTATGCTTGAATATTTTTTTCTAATCTCTTTAAAAAAAAAAGGAAGTATAGATTCGAGTGTTAGTTTGCATAAAAAAAACATGTTTTTCTTGAATAGATTCATGTTTTCTTTTGTTTTATGAGGCCTATTGGTGTCTTGGAGTCTTAATTGAACAACTTAAGATTCAATGTTAAATATTGAGTTTTAAAGAATCGTTCAAATTAAAAATGATCAATAAGGATAAAAGAAACTACAATTTGATAAATGAAATATATGTACATAAATTTTGACATCAGAAATGAAAAAACTATGAAAGTTTATGATCTAAAGGCCGTGACACATCGAACTAAAGAAGGAATAACTAAAGCCTTCAAGCTTCGACAATGGTGTGGTACCATGAGAGCAAATATTAGAGGCTATCGAGCCTTCAAGGTCTTGGGTAGGTGACTCGATTTCCCAAAAGCTTGGTCTTCAATTTATGTATGTCATCTTGAAGCTCTAAAGTTTACATAAAGTAAGTCATCCTCATGGGGCGATGAAGTGACTTAGAGCGAAGTGCAACAACATGATGATTGGAAATAAAAGATCCAACCTAGCATAGAAGAGGAGACATGTCAAGGAAAGTTAGGAGATACCTAGATATCCTTGAAGAGATCCTCTAGGGCTTGCCCTCCTAGGGTTGCTCCCCCAGAGGTTCACTCTCCTAGGACTTTTGTTTTCAAGGCTTGCAAAACATCAAGCTTCAAGAAGTGAAGACTTCAACACTTAAAAATATTTTTCACGATCATCTCACCAAAGGCGTGACTCTCATGAGGGCAAATGCTTCTTGGTAGATGACATAGACATCCTCTAGAGTTGGGGTGAACTCCCCCAGCGGTGACAAATGTACACGTGTGGAAGAACACCAACGTGAAATCAAAGGCAGTAAGAGCATCTTGGTCTGTCGGATCACGAAGATCCTTGCATAATTGAATGCAGCATAAAATGTCGGCCGACCCTCTTGATATATCCACATAATCATAATTTACGAGAACCTCATCGGTCCAATGTTGTCACCCAAGAAGGCGATTGGATAAGTCGGATATGAAATGAATGGGACTATAGGGGTATTCTGCTTTTTATACACATACGAGGAATCTGCGAGCAGGGGAAAGTTGTCTAAACTTGCATGGCCGTAGCATATAGAAATAAGCACGCTTTCTCGGGAGGAGGAAAGGTTGTACGATCATAATTCTTCACTTCCCGTAAGCGTCGGAAGACCCATAAAGGAGCCTTTCCCCGATCCAACGATGAAAGGAACCTCCTTAGTAGTTTTGGTACGTGGAGCGTTCTTTGGAGTTGGCTTCTCGCAACAAGAAAATTAACATGAGAATTCTAGAAACAAAGAAAGAAAGTGAATGAGCATTTGAAATTAAGTGCTTACCATAACAAGAGAGAGGTATGAAACTTAAATAAGAAGATTGGATTTGGGAAAGGAAGATCACGGACACCTTGGATTGGAAGGAAGATCATGAACACACGAAAGAAAGAAGAAAAGAGCACAAGCATTAGGAGCCATTCAAATAAAAAGGGTAAAAAGAAGAATGGAGAAATGTGAAAAAGGAGGCCATTAGGCCGGTTCCCCTAAGGTTGACGAAGTAGGATTTAGCCACTAAGGAGCTCTCCCTCTTACATTTAACTTCTCATTACTAGTCGAATCAAGCTCGATTGGAATGAATGCTACTTCGCCGGAACATCCGAACTAAGATCCTTGTTAAGGTGAAATGGCTCAAGGAATAAATTCTTCCTCCTTGCGATGTTGTCCTTTCTTTCAAAATATCCGAGCCGATGACCTTGTTAAGGTGAAATGGCTGGAATAAACTCTTCCTCCTTGCGGGGTTGTCCTTTCTTTCAAAATATCCGAAGCCAAGGACCTTGTTAAGGGAAAATAAATTCCTCCTCTTGCGTTGTTCCTTTCTTCCGAATATCCAAAGCCAATGACCTTGTTAAGGTGAAATGGCTGGAATAGATCCTTCTCCTTGCGGTGTTCCCTTTCTTCCGAATATCCGAGCCAATGACCTTGTTAAGGTGAAATGGCCGGAATAAATCCTCCTCCTTGCGGTGTTGTTTTCTCTTTGAGAATATCAGAGCGAAGATCCATTAAGGTGAAATGGCGGAAAGAAAAACTACAATCAATTGAAAAGAGAAATCGATGAAACAATTAAGAAAAAATTAAACAAAAACATCAACCAACAAACAAACAATCAATCGACAAAATAAAATAATTATACATGAAAAGAGTTTGAAATTCCAACTAAATAAAAGAATTATGAAAACAAAGATTTTTCTTGAAAGTAAGTCACCTTCAACAATCGAAGCGAATTATGAATTAGAGGCGGTTATAATCAATTTCCCTCAAAAAAAAAGAATAGAATATATATATATATATATATATATATATACAGTCTCGGATTTGTCGGTGCAAATGAGGTGATTTCTATCCCAAGAGAATTGATTGTTGATGGTCTTATGAAATTTATTGTGAAGAAGAGATGGTGGAATATCTTCTCTTTTATTTTCGGACCACGAGAAGCCTTTGGGACGCTTGTGTTCTCATTGAATCATTATGTAGAATCACTTGGGTAATGCCGGGATCGATCAAGAATGACGGGAAGGAGTGGAGAAGGCTACGTGACTTGATGACTCATGGGATAGACAGTTTGAAAGGAACCAAATAATTGGCATTGGGCAAGAGTGGGGTTAATCATGTTCATTCTTTTCATGGGCTTATTTTCTTTTAGTTTCATGAGGTGTTAATCTGATAGTCATTGGATGAGGTGAAGGCATGTATAGCTTCAATGGATCTTTCTTATGGCAAAAAGGAAGCAGCACAGTAATTAATCATGGAGCAACAGGACCTCTCAAAAATAAGATAAGTAAATAAAAATAAAATAAGATTTTATTTTATTTTATTTTATTTTCAAAAAAAAAAATAGGGTTCGGCCAGCATTCAAAAAAAAAATGGTTACCTCATTTTTGTATAGGGTTCGGCCAAAAAAAAATAAAATAAAATAAAAATAAATTGGACTAAGGGTTTATAGAACTTTGGCGTGAATAGAAAGGACTATGGTTATCATGCATAATCATATGATTTTAGTTTATTTCATATGATTTTATGATTTTGATTTGTTTTAAAAAAAAAATCTCTTTTCAAATTAAGAAAGATTTGATTTGATTTTCCAAAATAAAGAAAGATTTAATTTCAAAAAATAAAATTAAGATTTGATTTTATAAAATTAAGATTTGATTTTATTTTGGAAATAAAAATTAATATTTGATTTGATAAAAAGGAAAGACTTGGTGTATCAAGATATTAGGAAAAAAATTTTATTAGGAAGATTATCATATAGCAATATTTATATATATATAATGAAGTAAGTAATTATAAATGTATCATATGACATGATTATTACTTTTACAAAAGTCAATTAATTATTAATATATGGATTATAAAACAATATTTTATATATTAGCTCCATTGAGCACTGAGCATGCCTATATATCTTTAGGGAATTCTATATAAAGTTTGTTGTATCATACTATCTGGAGTACTACTCGAATTAATTATTAATAAGAATGTGTTGAATTTGATAAAAAAATAAATTAATAATCATGAATTGCTAATAAAGTTCTCCCCGGAGATTAGCGATTACTGAAAATATATATGAACGAGGGAATATTTTATGGGGTCTTACAATTTGGAAATTATGTGGGTAATTGTGATAAATATAAGGTAATTAACTAGACAATTAGGCGTTCCTTGAATTTCGCCTTCAATCATAACTAGAGAATTATACGCATGGGATATAGGATTTGTCATTTGTATATCCATTTTATAAATTGAGGAAAGAGGTTGTTTATCATTTCGGATCGACCCCAAGCATCATACCATTATTCTAGAGTCCTTCCCATAATATTACTTATGGAAAGTTAGAATTATAGCCAATCAAAAAGATGCCTTGATTCAATCATTTTAGTATCCTGACTTGCAGAACTTTTATTTCATTTTATATGGAAATATTTTGCAATGACCAATCACAGTTTCACAAAGGAATTCTGTCAAAGCTAAAATAATGATTTGGTTTTGAAAATGAAGCTCAGCGTTCACGGGAAGAATTCGCGCTCATTTTCACTTTGAATTGTAAATGTGTTGATTTTAAACTTGTCAATTCTCTTCATGATTGTTTCATTTGTTTATCTTCCCGAAGCTTGCAATTGCTTCTTTTCCCCTTTAGTTTTTTTTCGTCTTTCTTTCTCTAAAATACATGTCCAAAGAAAATCAATTGCTAATTTCTTATACTTGTCTAGTGGAATCAATTCCGTCAATCCCCATAAATGACTACAGCGGTATCACCAATTAAGGGAAAAGATCTTGCGTTTAAAAAATAATAATATTATTATTATTTTATCAAATTAAATTATTCTTATTTAAAAATATATATATATATATTTCTCGATTTTCAAAAAAATATTTTAAGTAAAATAATTTCTTCCTAATTTTATTTTATAAGTATATAAATAAAATAATTTGATTTTGTTTCCAAAATAATAGGAATGATTTGATTTTCTATAAAGAAGGATTTGATCTTATTTACAAATCAAAATAAGATTTGATTTTATTTGACAAATATATAATTTATTTTGATTTAGTTTCATATATGTATATATATCATATAAAAATTAATTAGGAAACAAATATTATGCAAGGTTTGGAAAGATTTGATAGAGGATTTCCAAAGATATATTGGGAGAGCTCCATAGGTTCGTCTCTCCTGATTTTTTCATTCGGGACTTGCAAGATCGAGCATTTTTAAAGGAAAATTGAAGCGGTTTCCTGGAGTTAAAGTATCGATTTCATTATTTCTCGAGGGACATGTGCCTATCACATGACCACTCTCAAAAACCCTATAAATATCTCTTCCACTCCATTGGGAGGGGACTTCTGAGAGGCCCGAAGACTTGGACTCTTGGAAGATCAAAGAACCCTTTTGGTGACTTAAAGGCTTGGAGATTCCACCTAAAAAGCACCAAAGGGTTTGGACATTCTCTCGATAAAGGACTCGAAAACCTAAACGGTTCCGGATTACAGGGGTTACGCCAGCGTCTTTGAGTCGATTAAAGTACAATCGTGGATTTCTCTCCTCCTGGAAAACATAAGATAGAAAACATAAAATTAGATAAAGAAAAACTAAAGAAAAGTTTTAAAGCTATACTCATTCTTATTGTTGCTAATCATAATAAATGTGTGCGTACAATTAATAAATTAAAATATAATAAGAAAATAGTATATTATTGTGCGATGATCAAATTTTACACAGAAAAACAAATGAATATACATTATAAGGGGTAATGGTGAGAGTTTATTGATTTGTGCATTACACTCTAAGTATGTGACTATTGCTTTTAAGCTAGTGGCAAATTAAGTGACCTCAACTTGTGGACAAATCATTTTTTCTACTCTTTCCCTTTTTCTATTTTTTTTCTAGTTTTTCTTGACCAAAGTGTAGCCAATTGATTTATTTTCCCAGTCTTTTACTACTTTTGTATTTTGTTTACTGCAAAGAAAGGGTTGTCTCAACTTAACTTTTTATAATCCATAACAAAAAGAGAAGAAAATGGTATGCAAAAGTTTAAAAAATCTCTTAAAAATACAATTTTTTGTATGTATTTTAGAAAAAATTAAAAAAACGAACAGGTTTTAATTTTATCTACTCTCTTTGAACAGGTTTGAAAACAAAATCAAAGATGGTGGTCTATTCATGTCTCTGTTGAAGACCAATATACATCACTTAACACCGTATCAAATTGTAGTTATCTCAGCATAATTCCCTCAGGTACATAAGCTTTAAAGCAAACCTACTGGGAAGAAGGCTCACCAAACCTCCCGAAATCTGCCAAAGCACCGTTCAGAATGACACTCGACTCAAAAAATATAAATATATAAATAACTTAATTACAGACATGAACTTAAAAGATTACCAAGAGAGATCAAGTAAAATATATCATTGATGCAGAGAGAAGAAAGAAAAAATTGATATAATGATTCACATATTTCAAATCCTAGTGCTAGTAGGTAGCAACATTCTATAATCAATTAATAAAAGGGAAAGCATATATTTTTTTTTCGAAGTAAACAATTATGTTTACTACAAAAGTTTTACTGCAAAATGTGTGAGGGAACTTGAATCAAGCTAAAACCTACACTCTCATGACCCTCTCATCATTCATTTTGGCTTGGGAGATAATGCTACTATGAAGGACATTATTGTTAATAATGATTGGTCTTTACCTACTTCTAGACACTTTGTTATTGCTCATTTTATAAATCATTTTGACTACTTGAGGCCTTTTAATACTCAAGCTCGTGACAGACTCTTGTGGGACAACACTCGTTATCTTGTTCTTAAGGTCTCTCATATTTGGAACTCTATTAGACAAAGGTAGACCAAAGTGATATGGCACAAACTCCATGTTCCACGTTTCTCATCCATAGCATCGCTGACTTTCCATAAAAAATTTCACACAGCAGATGCCAGATGCTCTAGTCAAATTTGGGATTCATGTTAATCATGTAATGTGTCTTACAGCCAAGAGTTTGAGTCCTTGGATCATTTATTCTTCCAATGCCCTTATGACTATACAGTTCTTAATTTAATTTTTCCTTATGGTGGTTGGTTCAATCCCCCCACTCTCATGGAACCCATTATTAAAAATAAACTTCAGATCAATACTAATAGTAAACTAAAATAGCAATATTGAACAAAAAATTATATATTCATCGTCAATTTAGCAATCATCATAATTAAAAAAAATGGATAGCTAGATAGTGTCTCAGCCACAGAAATTATATTGCATGTGTTCACCATCATATCAATTATATGCATTTGTAGTAATATTTTTTTTTATAAAAAAAAGTGCCAAATAATTTGCACAGTTCATACTACATGTGCTAAAGTCACCAAAAATTCATGCTTATGTATCATCATACAATAATTCACAATATATATAACATAAATTTCCATAATGAATCATTATGAACAAAAACATACATTAAAAAAAAACTTGCAAAGATGAGCTGAATCAATTACCTTAGATAATAAAGAAAGTCCTCTAAAGTGATTTTGCTTTCTTTACCGTTTTAGAGGAGGCGGAGCAACTCCTGCTCAATTTGGTCGGCGATAGCTCCAGTGGTGGTCGAAGTATTAGAACCACCACCAGTGGTCCATTTGCTAACAGTTTGTCCCGAAGCCAATCCAAGCCCTACCCTACGCCTACGCTCAATGCCGACAGAATTAATTATTTTTGGCTCACTGGTTGATATTTCCCAGAAGGAAAACTGATTGGCCTTCCAAAATCATCAAAAAGCGAGGAAGATGAGTTTGAACCGGGTTCGAAGGTGTGTTTTTTCTTCGCCGTGGTGTGCCTTTTATTCGCCTTCTTGGCCTTCATCCGTCGTTTTTCCTAATTGACATCAACCCAAGTGTAATCGGATGGGTTGTGCACCACGGCTCCCTCTCATCTTTAGACTTGCGTCTTGGAAGTGTGCTGGGCTGGAGAGAGGGATTGAGAACTCCTCGGTCGGCTGAAGCTCCTCGATCTACATGATGTTTATGCTTTGGGTTGAGTCTTCTTTGCCGTTTGAAAGAATTTGAATGAATATGGAATTAATTTAGTTGCCATTTTTGAATTATGATCCTAAATTTAGGGGAAGTTGGGAAAGCCATTTTTGAATATATGATCCCAGATTTAGGGGAATTTGAGATTGTATTCAGGGTTTTCAGACGCGTGGATTTGGCAAGGATATTTTTGTCAAGGTCAATTAGAAGTATTAAATAGAATGGACAGATGTTAAATTTGTAGAAGGACATATGTCAATTTAATGTGTTATATACTGTGATTTAATATATATAATAGATTATTCATGTTACCATTCACGATATCCAATTCACTTGGATACTCTGCCACAAAGGCTATCCACATTAACCAATAATGTATCAAACTTCTAAAAGTATACTTCATATATAATGTATTTTAACTTTCTTATGAATCACTGACTTTCTACATGATGGATCTAATAATTTAAAAAAGAAATAGTAACAACTTACTAAATGTGTCTTGCCAAATATCAAGAGTGACAAATTTCCATTCTCCACTCTTAAGTCGCCTCACCTACTTCTCTTCTTTTTCTTTCCCTCGGTTTATATATGAAAGTAAGATTAGGTTTGTTATTTATTCATTAATTAATATATTTTATTAATTCTCATAATTTTAATAGGATTTATTATTACACAAATATAAATTAGACTCAATTAGTTTTAAGGTCCAATTTTACTAAATTAATTTATCCCTCATTTATTAATATTTATTAGCCCACATAAATTTATGACCACTTTGACCCAAATAAATCATAAAATCCAATTAATATATATTAAAATATAAACTTAAATGTTTTTTTATTTTTTTTTCAAGTATTACATTGGGGGACAATGTTGGGGCTAGACTTGGCAAAATATGGTTATGGGTTGGTTTTGGTTTTCAAAATATGGTTAACCAACCATTTAAGAATTAAAACCATATTAACTATTTTTAATATGGATAATGTGGGTTGGAAACATATGGTTATAGTTAAAAACCATATTAACCATTTTAATATGGTTATAGTTCCATGAAGGTCTGATTTGATATATTATTTATTTTTTTTTGGGGGTGGGGTGGGGTGGGGTGGGGGTGGGAGTGGGGTGTATACATAATCACATAATATTATTTTTTTGGGGTGGGAGTGGGGTGGGGGTAAGGGGTGTATACATAATCACATAATATTTTTTTTGTGGGGTAGGAATAGGGGTGGGGAGAGTGGGGGTAGGGGTGGGGTGGGGTGGGGTGGGTGGGGTGGGGGTAGGGGTGTATACATAATCACATAATATTATTTTTTTGGGTGTGAGGGTGGGGGTGGGGTGGGGTGGGGTGGGGTGGGGTAAGAGGTGTATACATAATCACATAATATTTTTTTTTTGTAGGGGTGGGGTGGGGTGGGGGGTGGGGGTGGGGTGGTGGTAAGGGGTGTGTACATAATCACATAATATTATTTTTTTTGGGTGGGGGTGTGGGTGGGGGGTGGGGTGGGGGGATGGTGGTAAGGGGTGTATACATAATCACATAATATTTTTTTTGGTGGGGTAGGGATGGGGGTGGGGTGGGGGAGTGGGGGTAAGGGGTGGGGTGGGGTGGGTGGGCGGGTGGGGGGTTGGGGCGGGAGAAAGGGGTGTATACATAATCACATAATATTATTTTTTGGGGGGTGAGAGTAGGGGTGCGTGGGGGTGGGAGTGGGGTGGGGTGGGGGGTAAGAGGTGTATACATAATCACATAATATTATTTTTTTTGGGTGGGGTGGTGGTGGGGGTGGGGTGGGGTGGGGTGGGGTGGGGTGGTGGTAAGGGGTGTATACATAATCACATAATATTATTTTTTTTGGGTGGGGGTGGGGGTGGGGTGGGGGTGGTGGTAAGGGGTGTATATATAATCACATAATATTATTTTTTTGGGGGGTGGGAGTGGGAGTGGGGGTGTGGGGTGGGGTGGGGTGGGGTGGGTGGTTGAGCTTCTTGAATATGTAAATATGGATGGAAAGAACTTTTGATTTGAATTTGGAATAAAATATGGGTCAAAAAATGGTTAACCGGGTTGGAACTATATTTCTTTTCAAAAATATGGTTCCAAACTTTAAGCAGCCCAAATAAATAAAAACAGTTAACCAACCCATTTGGTTCCAGTTAATATGGGTTGACCCGACAATTAACCAACTATATTGTCAGGTCTAGTTGTGGCATTATTATTTGGGACCAACTGAATTCAGTGGGCCATAGTCCACGTGGAGGAAATCTCCCTACGTAGGAATCTGGTTTGGGCAACGAGAGAATTTTAAGGAATCTAGGATTCCTAACTATATTTAATTTCTAACTTCTAATGAAAGAGTCATGATAGTATTCGATTTCCTTTTTTTAAGGAGATTCAATCCTGTCCCATTAAGGTATTCATCCTAATGAGGAATTCTATTCCCATACGAGATGATTCGGTTTAAGGAGGTGTGATCACTATAAATACAAGACTATATATATATCCTGTTTCACAGGTACACAATATCTTATTATTTTTCCAGCACTAAAATTTTAAACCTCCATTGTTAACTTTTTTTGGTCTATACTTATTCTTATACTAGAGCTATCCCCTAGCGGCACAAGTCGTCAAGTTCCTCCGTGTGATTTCATTTTTGCGTGTGGACGAATCTTGGCGTTAACATCTTTCTATGCTATGACGACGGATTGAACCGTCGCTATAGCTGATTCGCTGACAAACCGGTCCGTTGGAGAAGCGGGCTGTATATGAATTGTTATATATTGCACCTTATTTTATACTTTTGTGACTTATAATATGTCATATTTGAGTTTGATAAAATTCATTTGTGGACATAATTTAAGCAAGTATAAAAGGTGTAAATTAATGTCCTCAACGTGGAGATTAAAAGAGAATTTTATTTGATTTGTGTAGAAATCATTTGATTAGTGTCTATAGTGAGACATTTAATAAGGTGCAAAATTGTTTGATAGAAACTATTTTTCCTTAGTTCCATTTAATAGAAGTCTATTTTATTTTATTTTTTGGAACAAAAGAAAAATATTGAGTGCTAATTCTAATTAACCACTACATTAATACTATCTAGTATGTAACTTACATATTTAGTATTAGTAAGTATGGTTAAATATAGAATTAAATGGTATATTATGTAACTTATATCTATGTATGTATATATATATATATATATATATATATATATGATATATATATACATAAGATTAGATATATGCATATGTAAGATATAAATTTACATATATGATTTTGCACATGTTTTTCTCTCTTTTTGATCTTCTCCAATTCTTCTTACAAACAAATAACTACTACAAAGCAGTGTTTTGTTGGAATTTTATGTGAATTGCTATCACAAATAATTCACCAAGGCTTGACATATATCCTGGAGGTATATCGTCTGTAACCCTTAGCAAACTGATCGTGGTGGGGGCGATAAAGACCTTAAGGACAGGGATCACCCGTGTCATGTCTTCAACAACAATTTTGACTCTACCAAACTATGATTCTAACAATCTTAAGGTCTTTATTGTATTTGTTAGTCATGATTTTGGTGAGATGGAAGACAACACGGTTTTCAAAGATAAGTGCCATTTTTCTTGTATCTATTTTATTAATGGAATTTTTATGATAATTAGTAATATATTGAGATATTAAACTAATTATTTTTATTGATAATTCATGTTAGAAGATGGATTGTGGAGAAAAATGAAAGTTAAAAAGATTACTATTTACATGTTTGTAAATTGATGCGGAGAAGATGAAGAGTGATCATCATGGAAAAACACCAAATGTTGATGCTTAGAAATCTTTCTGAAGAGATTATGTCGTTCTTCGGATTTAATTCCAAAAGGTGTGTTTTTTAACATTAGCCTTTATTTTTATAAATGATAATTGTGTATCATTTTGTATGTGTATATACTTGAAAGTATATGTTTTATGTATTATATCATGTGTAGATGATATTGTATGTTTGAGTATTATTTTACTTACATTTTGTTGTAATAAATTAATTAATTAGTTTTGTGAGATAAGAAAAGTAATTAAATTTTTGTTCATGATGGAATAAATTTAATTTTATGCATATATATATTTTGGTTGTAATATTTTATGAGTAGATAAAATATTATGATGTGTGTGTATATATATATGTATGAAATTTGAGACAATTATTTTCTTATACACTAATTGAAATTAATTTATTATGAGAAAGTTGTAGTAAAATTTGAGAAGTTTACTTGTCTCTATGTATAACAAATTAGTTATAAATTAATTTATTTTGAGAATAAAGTAAATTTATGTTCTTTCTTGAACAAAATTATGCATATAAATTTGAGGTAATATTTAGTGTGTAATATTATTTGGTATTTGTATGCATGAATTTTGAGATAGATTACTTTGTTTATGGATAATAAATTAATTATAAACTAATAGTTAGAAGAGATATTATAGAAGTAGATTTGGTTGAAGTAAATCTTATATACAATATGATTTTGATGTTGATAAAACACTTAGAAATGATATTCATAGTGTTTTGTGATAATCATAATTGGTATCGTTGATTTATTTTATGTGTACTTCTTGACCCGTAAGTAGTAAATTTTAATGTGATTATATGAATTTTGTATATTCTAAATGAGGTAAATATTGTATTTTTGACTTTTTATAAATATAGTGAAGTTCAAGTATTTCATATTATTATGATAATTGTCTTGAATTCTATATTTATAATTTTCAAAAGATATAATGTTTATGGTATTTTATGTTTAAGTTAGGATAAGAAAATACTTGAGGATATACTAATTCATGTGTGTAAATTTTATTTATTTTCTACATAAATTAATTTCATTTGTGATAAATTAATTTCTTAGAAAGTAAATATAAATTTTAAATTTTATATACAAATAAATTTGTGCAATATGATGAGTTGTGCTATAATTTGTATATAATGAATTTTATACTTTTTACATAAAGTCAAGTGTTACGTGTTGGTATACTTGAAAAATGTACATGTATAATTTATTAAGTGCTTATATTAAATAATTTTTAGATTTAAGATTTTATGTAATTAGGAAAATAAGAACTTGTTTTCTTATGTGGGGGTATTCTAAAAGATTCTTATGTTGAAACAATCTTTATATGAATAACTAATACATAAAATGTGCAAGAACTTATTTTATGTTTTGAGAAGTGTTCCTTAATATTTTTTTGTGGAAGTAATATGTATAGGAACATTGTTACATAAAATGTTAATTAATCAAAAATTATTTTAATTTGTGAGCATAATATTGTGAAGTGAAATTATTCAATGAGATTTCAATTATTTAAAAGTGTGGGGGTGATTCATTAAGATTTTTATTTATGGACTAAATTTATCTTTTGAACTATTTGGAGCATAATTTTATTTATGTAAGAAATAGTAAGGCTTATGAATTTCATGTTGCGAAATTCAATTCAATTGTGTAGTTCTGTGAAATGAAAGTCTTTGAAACACAAATTTTTGAATAATATAGAATTGTGAACTTATTTCACTTAATTAATTATCTAAGGTTCAACAAAGTTATAAACTGAACCTAGAACGAGCAATATTGATTTGGTGAAGAAAATCTATATAATAATTTGGTAAATAAAATATCTATGTTATTTGTGACGCCCCCAAAATAGGTATACACAACACCCATTCTGAGTCGCCAAATACATGGTACAGAAACAACTACAACTTTATTATCACAACAATAAAACTGTGAGTTTAAATACAAATATTATCTTCTAGACAATATTTATACTCAAATAAATCCTCATCACATTTATTGATACATTATTTTACAATAATGGTGAGGACTACTAAACAACTCTCTCTAGAACCTTCATTCCATACCCCGACTAGTACTCGCTACATTCTCGCCTCACGAGAAGAAAAATGGAACAACAAGGAAAAGGGTGAGCTCAACTAGCCCGATAAAGAATGTTATGACTAAGATAATATACAACAAATTATCGTTAGTCTCAGCGAGGAAAAATCGATAGAATACAATAAACAACAAGTTTCGGATCAATATTCGCGTGAAATAATAATTCATAGAAGAGTTACGTAGAGAATGAAATCTACTATAATCTATGAATTTAACGGTCCATCATCAATATTTTATCCTGTAACATCAATCAATATTCATCTCAAATCAAATATTCATCTTTGCACTACGGGCCAAAGATATTCATCAATTGGTCGTGTTCATCTCAAACACATTCATCTTTGCACTAAAGGCAAAGATATTCATCGATCGGTCATGTTCATTTAAAACACTGCTCATCTTTGCACTTCTGAGCCAAAGATATTCATCGATCGGTCATGTTCATTTAAACACTGCTCATCTTTGCACTCTGAGCCAAAGATATTCTTGAGAAATCATTCATCTTTGCACTACGTGCCAAAGATATATTCTTGAAATCATTCATCTTTGCACTACTGGGCCAAAGATATTCAATAATATCATCATTTAAGGCGAGGATGATGAAAAATACTTTTAAAGAAGCGAATCCGGTGAAACAAAATGACAAATATTATGGATTCGTACTTTAAACACTCTCAAAGTTCAAAAATACTTCATAAATAATCATAGTGAAGTAAAATTCAAGAATGATCAAAACATGGATACAATCAAAGCTAGTATCCGAATAGATATTTTAGGCGAAAAGAAAAATTTTCATTTTTCGATTGAATAGTCTTGAATATCGTTAAGTGAATAGTCTTGAGTATCGTGAATAGTAACTCAGACACCAAAAGATAGAAATTCCACAAAAAAACATCTTCACGCTTCATGAATAGTACTCGTGAATAGTAACTTCGTGAATAGTAACTTATGAATAGTAACTCGTGAATAGTAACTCATGAATAGTAACCCAAGCATGAAAAAGTTCCAAATTTGATAAAAAGTACCAACCAATATTTCAAAGATAATGATATTGAAGAATTAATATCATTTGAGAAGAAAATAACATCCCTTACCTCGAAAGCAAGTACTTCTAGTTGAAACAGGATATAGTCTTTGAAGGAAACTTGCCGCCTCTACAATACTCAAAGTATACTCAAAATACTCACAAGAATACGCTCGATAATATAGAGAGAGAAAAGAGAAAACTTGTTTACGGTGTGATTTTCAATTCTAACTTAGCCCTCTATTTATAGGAAAATGTTAGCCCGTAAAGCGGACTTAACTCCGCAACTTTGATGGCTTTACTCGCTACTATTGCCACCCACCACATTTGAAATAAAATTCAGCACATTTTTCACCAACCACAAGTGGGGCCCACTCAATTCTAGAATTTTCCACCAAAATCAATCATAACCCTACTTTCAAGAATCAAACACCTCTTAAAATTTATAACAAATCATTCGTTCATTTTAACGGTTCAAAATTTGTGGACATATACTCAACTTATGTATGTATAACATACCCAAAAATTACCACAATCCAGCGGTGGGATTAAAAATTATAACCCCATAATATATCTCAAAACCCTTGATTTAATTTTTAATACCTCCAATCCAGATAAAATCTTGATAAAACACCTCAACATTTCTTCCTTCATTAATAACCACATAAATAAATCCATCATTTATATTCATATAAAATAAATATTTCCTTATCATATGAATCAATAATTAATTATTCACAAATAATATTACGTAATCACATTTATAATGAAAAATTTGTTCCTCGGGAAAGAGGGGCTTTCAATAAGGATCTCTCCTTCTTGGCGCGCAATTAGGTGACCAAACCTCTCCTTAGACCAGAACTTTCTAGACATTGCCAATAATGTTATCTAATAATATTATTCAAATAATATGAATTATTGATCGATAATAGGAAATCTTTGTGCGATGACAATTATTGAACAATGATAATATAAAATATCAACGCAGACAATTATTGAATCAATAAAATAAAATATTGAGCGATAATTCTTGTGAAAATTATTGAAGTAGTGCCATCTTACGTAAGGATCAATAATTCAACAATGCATGTAATCTGGTGTCTTCATGCAACCACAGCGTATTCTCGTATTTTAACCACCGGGTATTCAAGCGGTCTTAGCAGTAATAACTACTGATCTTAACTTGGTAACAACTACGCCAGTTATTTATAACCACCCAAACTTTGTCGTTTTCCTCATCCAATCGCTTTCAG
Source organism: Panax quinquefolius (assembly GCA_020205615.1). NCBI lineage: Eukaryota > Viridiplantae > Streptophyta > Magnoliopsida > Apiales > Araliaceae > Panax > Panax quinquefolius. The sequence goes on along the minus strand of CM035174.1, from coordinate 90,479,589 downwards.
TTATGGGGCCCACACATGGGCTGCGCGTAAATACGAATATTCCCAAGCGATCTGAATATTCCACGACCAAACGAATATTCCCAAACAAAATGAATATTTTATAACCACTTGCTTATTTTGAAATATTTGCGTATTTAACCCTTAACTATCCACATTAATCAAATCAACCCTTACTATTTCAAAATAATAAATAAAGGAAATTCCTTTTTATTTAAAAAAATTGAGGTCTTACAACCTCCCTCCTTATGAAATTTCGTCCTCGAAATTGGACGACGCATACTAGTGTTTGAAAAGGTAAAGATACCTCGCTTTCATTTTCGTTTCCAATTCCCAGTCATTTCCTCTATAGCATGGTTTCTCCACAAAACTTTAACTTATGGTATAACCTCGATGCATTACATAGGTCATGTTCTTTCCTCTACAAAATCTTGGCAGTACCTCCTCGTCACGTTAAGTCTTCATTTATCTCGTGGGTTCTAACTCGATAACGTGGTTGAGGGTCGTCCACATATTTACGTAACATCGATCGTGAAAAACGTTATGAACACGCGTCATACTTGGCGGTAAAACGAGTCTATAGGCCACAGTTCCTATTCGATCGAGAATTTCAAATGGATTAATAAATTGAAGGTTTGAGCTTTCCTCACCTCACCGATTCTCGCTTTTAAAATAACAACTTCTTGCACCTCCTTCTTCAAATTCATCAGCTCCGGTGTGTAGCTTGAACAGCTTTAACTTTATCGATTAAAGTCGATTATACTCGTATATCATCACGCATCAGTATATCATCACGTGGGTACCTAGAGTTTTCATCTCCATCTCTATTATTTGTATATTATCTGAAATGAGTCTTTGATGATATCGTACTCGTACTTGTATACGATCTTCTACTCAACACGCCGGCCTACCACGTTCGCTTTTCGAGGATGGCATGTTCGAACATGTCTTTGAAAAGAGTCTCCTCTTGAGTTCTTGAAGCTCTTCCCACATTCCTTGCTCCATTCGAATTTTGTATCTCTACTGAGTTAAGTTGCGATAATGGAATAGCGATTCGAGAATATCCTTCAACGAATCTCTCGATAATAACCAACTAAGCCTAGAAAGCTACGTATTTCGATTCTTCGACTTAGGTTGCTCTCAAGCGTGACTCATATCCCAATCTTGGATAAGACGTCACAATGACACCTATCGATTTACTTATCGCATCGAATATGGCGACGCCCCTATAGAGAGTCAAAGCAGGTGAATTCCACAAAGGAAGTCACAAGATAAAGGCTCGGTACCAAATTCTATAGTTGAATTTTAACTCACGAAGTTCAATAGGAGCCATTCTATATGAGATTTTAGAAATGAGTTTTGTCTAGGGTTCAAAGTCGATACAAAATTTAATATCGATCTTTGGGAGTAAAGCGAGAAATTCTTTGAAATACGTCGGGAAAAAATCAATAACAACAGAATATTATTCAAATCGGCGTGTCTTTATTCAAATCCATAACATGGACTAAGAAAACTTGACATCCGTAATAAGCGAATGACTTCATGGCTTGATATGAAAATGTTTGATTACAATGGTTTGATTGCTTGAATTGAATAACGAGTTGCTTAGGAATATGAAAACTAACAACCTTACAAAAGCAATCAATTTGGCATGATGAGTAGTTAACCAATCAATCCTTAAAATCACATCAAAAGCAAGTATCTTTAAAGAGATAAGATCAACGAGTAATGTGATATCGCTTAACTTGAATCAAGCAAGATTTCTAAACAACGGATGTAATGAAAGTTTCTCCTAAGCGATTCTCCATAAATAGGTCAAAGTCTAATTTCTCCGTAGTCAAGTTCAAGCGTTGCGCAAGCAAAGAGAGATAAAAGAATGGGTAGAGCCGGTATCTAGTAAGGTATAAACTTCGCAAGAATTTATAATTAACTAACCGTGCTTAACCGTTCGGGTTCCTCGCATTTTAACCGGCCACGACAAACGCTCTTCCGAGGAATCGTTGACTTTGACTTTTACGGGACATCCTTTTGAGTCACCATTCATTTGAACTGGGTTTCGATATCGTATAATCTCGGCGATATGTCCTTTTTTCCACAATTATAGCATACCTTAAAGCTGTTGTGGGCGGTTTGGGGTGATATGTCCCTCTTTCCGCATTTTGTAACATCGATAGATGGTCTTTCTCCTCCCTTGGAACTAGTTTACTCTTTGGCGTTTGACGTCTTCACATGGTCGTTATTGAATCTCCTCTTTTAAAATCTCCTCCCAACTCGCTTCTTCTATTTTCATGGCCACGATTACCACCCAGAGTGGTTACCGCTTTTGTCCGTATTCTTCTTTCTCCATTTGGTTATCGTTATTACGATGATCGCTATCTTTGGTATGATCCTGGTTATGGTCCCTCGGTTGAGCGTACTCGTTATCTCGCTCTAACAAGTGAGCCCTGTTGACAACATCGAATAGAGAGAAAATTTATGAGAAATGAGATATCGGCGTATGTCGGGTTTCAAACCTCTAAGAAACATCCGCGCGTCATCGTTCCTCATTCTCCACCAAATGAGGTGCAAACTGGATAACTCCATGAACTTACGCGCCTCGTCTTTGGGACACCCGTCATGTTATTACGCTCGGTCTAATAAACTCCACTTCCTTCATATGACGAATACTTTCGAGGAAAGTACTTGTCATTGAATTTATTCAAACGCGTCTCCCATGACATCTTTGAGAAAATTTGGATGGGTACACTTCATGATTCCCACCAAGATGTCTGCCTCGCCACGGAACATAAAGGTGGCGAATGGAACCTTCTGTTCTTCTGTGCATCCCAAGACATCGAATATCTTGGTAATTTGCTTGACCCATGTTTCCGCCATGATCGGATCTGGCTTTCCCAGTTACGGTGGTCCTGACTCTTTGAAGCTGGCTTGTTGTGACCACCCGTGAATTGCTATCATCTCTCCACGTATTTTGAACACGAGTCTCCTCGTCGATTTTGCATGAAGCGCAAAAAGCTTCTAAACATCCCTCGTTCATCATCTCGCTCGGTGGTGTTATTCACGGGAGGTACATTGCTTGACTGTTGCACGTTCTCCTCGTTGTTAAGTCTGAGGCATCTCCACGGTCTCATTTACTCCCTTTGTTAATATTCTCGATCGACATTCTCAAATCACGCCATAAAACAAGGGTTAATTAAGGAAATCAATCACATAATATCCCTATAATATGACCAACCAACAAATAAGCTTAGGTAGGACACACTAGCGAAGGATTTACTCGTCTCTCCCTCCTAGTTTTATTCCCCGATCTCTTGGAGATCATATCCCTAAGCTCGACGATACCAAGTATGGCCGCCCCAAAATAGGTATACACAACACCCATTACGAAAGTCGCCAAATACATGAATGCGTAAACAACTACAACTTTATTATCACAACAATAAAGCGTGAGTTTAAATACAAATATTATCTTCTAGACAATATTTATACTCAAATAAATCCTCATCACATTTATTGATACATTATTTTACAATAATGGTGAGGACTACTAAACAACTCTCTCTAGAACCTTCATTCCATACCCCGACTAGTACTCGCTACATTTTCGCCTCCTTAGAAGAAAAATGGAACAATAAGGAAAAGGGTGAGCTCAACTAGCCCGATAAAGAATGTTATGACTAAGATAATATACAACAAATTATCGTTAGTCTCCAGCGAGGAAAAATCGATAGAATCTGATAGGCAACAAGTTTCGGATCAATATTCGCGGTGGAAATAATAATTCATAGAAGAGTTACGTAGAGAATGAAATCTACTATAATCTATGAATTTAACAGATCCATCATCAATATTTTATCCTCGTAACATCAATCAATATTCATCTCAAATCAAATATTCATCTTTGCACTACTGGGCCAAAGATATTCATCAATTAGTCATATTCATCTCAACACTATTCATCTTTGCACTAAAGGCCAAAGATATTCATCGATCGGTCATGTTCATTTAAACACTGCTTTCATCTTTGCACTACTGAAGCCAAAGATATTCATCGATCGATCGTATTCATTTAAAAACACCTTCATCTTTGCACTACTGGGCCAAAGATATTCTTGAGAAATCATTCATCTGCACTTCTGGGCCAAAGATATTCTTGAGAAATCATTCATCTTTTTGCACTCTGAGGCCAAAGATATTCAATAATATCATCATTTAAGGCGAGGATGATGAAAAATACTTTTAAAAAGCGAATCGGTGAAGAAAAAATGACAAATATTATGGATTCGTACTTTAAACACTCCAAGTTAAAAATACTTCATAAATAATCATAGTGAAGTAAAATTCAAGAATGATCAAAACATGGATACAATCAAAGCTAGTATCCGAATAGATATTTTAGACGAAAAAAGAAAAATTTTTATTTTTGGGTGAATAGTCTTAAGTATTAAGTGAATAGTGTCAGTATCGTGAATAGTCTTGAAGTATCACGTGAATAGTAAACTCGACACCAAAAGATAGAAATTCCACAAAAAACATCTTCACGCTTCATGAATAGTACTCGTGAATAGTAACTTCGTGAATAGTAACTTATGAATAGTAACTTCGTGAATAGTAACTCATGAATAGTAACCCGAGCATGAAAAAGTTCCAAATTTGATAAAAAGTACCAACCAATATTTCAAAGATAATGATATTGAAGAATTAATATCATTTGAGAAGAAAATAACATCCCTTACCTCGAAAAGGCGATGCTTTAGTTGAAACAATTAGGATATAGTCTTTGAAGGAAACTTGCTTGAATCTAACAATACTCAAAGTATACTCAAAATACTCACAAGAATAAACTCGATATATAGAGAGAGAAGAGAGAAAACTTGTTTACGGTGTGATTTTCAATTCTAACTTAGCCTCTATTTATAGGAAAATGTTAGCCCGTAGAAGCGGACTTAACACCGCAACACGATGGCTTTACTCGCTACTATTGCCACCCACCACATTTGAAATAAAATTCAGCACATTTTTCACCAACCACAAGTGGGGCCCACTCAATTCTAGAATTTTCCACCAAAATCAATCATAACCCTACTTTAAGAATCAAACACCTCTTAAAATTTATAACAAATCATTCGTTCATTTTAACGGTTCAAAATTTGTGGACATATACTCAACTTATGTATGTATAACATACCCAAAAATTACCACAATCCAAGCGGTCGGATTAAAAATTATAACCCCCATAATATATCTAAAACCCCGATTTAATTTTAATACATCCAATCCAGATAAAAATCTCGATATAACACCTCAACATTTCTTCCTTCATTAATAACCACATAAATAAATCCATCATTTATATTCATATAAAATAAATATTTCCTTATCATATGAATCAATAATTAATTATTCACAAATAATATTACGAGAATCACATTTATGACAACCAGTTTGTTTCAGGAAAAGGGGCTTTCAATAAGGATCTCTCTCCTTCTGGGCGCGCAATTAGGTGACCAAACCTCTCCTTAGGCAGAACTTTCTAGACATTGCCAATAATGTTATCTAATAATATTATTCAAATAATATGAATTATTGATCCGATAATAGAAATCTTGTGCGATGACAATTATTGAACAACAATAATATAAAATATCAATATGACAATTATTGAATCAATAAAATAAAATATTGAGCAATTAACTCTTTGTGAAAATTATTGAGTAGTGCCATCTTACGTAAGGATCAATAATTCAACAATCTTGTGCAATACTGGTGTGCTCTCTTTGTGCAACCACAGCGTATTCATCGTATTTTAACCATAAGGGTATTCCAGCGAGTCTTTAGCAGTAATAACTACGGTCTTACTTGGTAACAACTACTGGCAGTTATTTATAACTACCCAAACTTTGTCGTTTTCCTCATCCAATCGCTTTCAGTTATGGGGCCCACACATGCATTTGCGCGTCGCATTGCGAATATTCACCGACGATCACGAATATTCCACGACCAAACGAATATTCCCAGACAAAATGAATATTTTATAACCACTTGCTTATTTTGAAATATTTGCGTATTTAACCCTTAACTATCCACATTAATCAAATCAACCCTTACTATTTCAAAATAATAAATAAAGAAATTCCTTTTTATTAAAAAAAAATTTGGTCTTACATTATTAGCCTAAATATGATCCAAAATATTTATTGTGATTTAGTTCAATAGTGAGATTGAAACTAAGTTATAAATATTCAAGTGGATAAATATTAGGTGATAATATGTGCATATTAACCTTGAGATTCTATCGGCTATAAAATTATTTATATGTTTACACTAATAATATAATTGTATAAACTATATTGTGATAGTTTTTGTGTATATTAATGATATGTTGATCATTTTACATAGTATTGTTAATGTAAACGAGTTCAAGAAATATCTATTTTTGTCTTTATGTTGAAAGACTTATAAAATAAATGTTATTTTATTATCATGTGAAAACATAGTGAGGATTCCAACTAAACCAATTAAATTGTATTGAGAGGATATACTAAACTGAGTTTGATATACCTTGAGATTGAAGAATTTAATAATTCTTTAATAGTAGTGGTACACTAAAAGTTAATTCTGATATAGCTATTGTAAAGTTGAAGTACACATTTGCTAGTGGGAGCCTTGTGTTTGATATGCAATGCACGAGATCAGATATTACATACAGTTTTAAACTTAGTATACTAATGATTTATATTGGTTTTTGTTAGATCTCTCAATATTTTAATAGATCACATAAGTGTCACTTATATTTTAGTGAGGAAAATTATAAACTTACAAGTAGGTGAATTTTCACTCAATCTTGGGTTTTGTTTCTTAGATGAGTAAGAAACAAATGAGTATTTTCCATTTCACAATATGAATCTAATGTTATTATTTTATGAGGGAAGTTTAATGGATTAGGGTGTTTGTTAAAACATAATTGTAGCCTAGTCTAAATCCTCCTATTTCACAATATTGTGTTAGTAAAATTTTTTATGTAGTACAAATTATTAATCTTGGATTCATAACTGGTTGTGATCTTGAATAAGTATGAAAATATTCACAAGTAGGTGAATATATAATTATATTTTTACAAGTAGGTGAATATATTATCCCTTAGTGAGAGAATAATTTACTTGGAGTAGCAAGTAATATCATTGCTTTATATGATTGAGAAAGCAAACGGAATCGAAATTTGTTGTTAAAACATCAAATTGTGGCCACTTCCATTGCTTAGTTCATTATGATGTGATAATGAAATTGTTTGTATAGAGCATATGAGATTACCTTTAATGGTAAGTCTTGACATGTTGGTCATAGACATAATTTTTGTTAGATAATTGATACAAGAAGGTATTATAATATTTATCTACGAGAAAGTCAAGTGACGACTTGACTTATCTTTTTACTAAGACTTTGAAGAGATCTTAGTAAGTTTAACTACTTGTGATATGGAACTTAAATCACTTTGAGTCAAGGGTGATGGGAACCCAACCTATTCCTAGGTTATCCCTAGTTTATAGGTTCAATGGGAAAAACAAGTCACAGTTGTTGACTATGTTACTATCGATGTGGCTCCATATATATGTAGTTTAAGATAGTAACGTCTGTTGCACGATCGAGGCTGAGTTATACTCTTAACAAAGTTGTTGTGTTCTTAGCAACAGAAACACATGTGAAACACTTTGCCTATATGAACTAGAAGTGGAGCCGCTTTTTATAGAGGGTTGTGGTTTACTCTCTTAGAGGTTCATGAAACAGGGTATTGCGCATGGCCATATTAGCGCAAATCAATTGAGAATACTCATCGTGGTAGAAGGATTTTGTGTGTGTGACAATTTCGGTCATATCATATAAAAGTAGAGGTTCAATCTACGGACACCTTTAATTTCGATGTGACTTTGAGTTGTTTACACTAAGGGAAGGTTCAATGTTCGTCATACCCTCTTTTATGCACACATGCCTTGGAGTTGTTTGATAGGAAATTGTTTGGATGCAAAATAGTTTTTCCAAACAAGTGGGGGATTGTTATATATTGCACCTTATTTTATACTTTTGTGACTTATAATATGTCATATTTGAGTTTGATAAAATTCATCTGTGGACATAATTTAAGCAAGTATAAAAGGTGTAAATTAATGTCCTCAACGTGGAGATTAAAAGAGAATTTTATTTGATTTGTGTAGAAATCATTTGACTAGTGTCTATAGTGAGACATTTAATAAGGTGCAAAATTGTTTGATAAAAACTATTTTTCCTTAGTTCCATTTAATAGAAGTCTATTTTATTTTATTTTTTGGAACAAAAGGAAAATATTGAGTGTTAATTTTAATTAACCACTACATTAATACTATCTAGTATGTAACTTACATATTTAGTATTAATAAGTATGGTTAAATATAGAATTAAATGGTATATTATGTAACTTATATCTATGTATGTATATATATATATATATATATATGTTGATATATATACATAAGATTAGATATATCCATATGTAAGATATAAATTTACATATATGATTTTGCACATGTTTTTCTCTCTTTTTGATCTTCTCCAATTCTTCTTACAAACAAATAACTACTACAAAGAAGTGTTTCATATGGAATTTCTCTATGAATTCTTTATCACAAATAATTCACCAAGGCAGCATATATATCCAGATGATATCGTTTCAGAACCCTTAAAGAACCTGATCGTGATGAGGCGATAAAGACTTTAAGGGCAGGGGATCACGTGTGCATATGCCTTCAACAACAATTTTTATTTCTACTAAACTATGATTCTAACATGAATTGATCAAAAGACACATTTAACTGTAACCAACAATCTATCTATCAGTTTGATAAATGATATTTTACACTAGCTCATCAGCTAATAAAGTTTGTTAGATGATAGTTTACATTCGTAGCTCCCCGGCTAATAACAATTTGATAGATGATAGTTTATACTAGCTTCCAAAGTGAAAATTTTACACTAGCTTGTTAACTAATAACGATTTGGTAGACGGTAGTTTATACTAGCTCGACAACTAAACACTTCGACGGACTGCAAATTATTTAGCGGATTGTTGATTTTAGCCTATTATATATAATTGTGAATCTTTATCATGTATGCGTATATTTGAAAATAAAAAATAATAATAATTAGACAACAAAATTTCCATTATATCTCAATATTTGTATCGTTGTTTATCTTTTATTTCCTTTGATAAATTCTTATGTTTATTTTCAAAGATGAAATGAAGTCCTCCGTCTAAAAAGAAACAAAGAAAGAAGAGATAAAAGGAAGAAAAAGAAGTAGTCTTCCTCTTCTTTTCTTTTTCTTTTTTTATTTTTATTTTTGGTCTGCGAGATGCTTATACTTCTACTTTTAATACAAACAAACTTGATAATCCGTGCAAAATACGAATAAGTTTAAAAACGATTTATTTGGTAAATTATATATATAATATTTTTGAATGACATTTTAATATATATCGAGTCAACTCAGCTCTCCAAATTTGGTAACTTAATAGCTCAAAAGTTATTTCTTTATTTTTATTTTATTTTTATATCTTTACTCAATTCTTAATGACAAATAATATATTGTATCTTTAATAATAAATGTGTACTAAAATTTTGTGAAAAAATATAACTTTTGAGTATTTTAGTTGACTTTTGGGAATATCAAAATTTATGACCAAGAATACATAAAAATCAAACAAAGAAAACAAAAAAAACATTTTGAACTACCGAGTCACCAAAATTAGATTACTAAATTGACTCAAGACCAACTAAAATAACTTGTATTTATCTTGCTATAAATTGGTATAGATGGTATAGATATTTGAGTAACATACCTATATATATTAATAGATATTCCTATTAAAATATGCACTTTAAATTTGTTTTTTGTTCTTGCCTTGTTTTGTTGATTTGAATATATATTCCATTATATTGAACCAAAATAGATGGCACCCGTGCTTGGGTGATAAGATCGAATTAAGGCAAATAAACCAGTACCCTCTCTATTTCGAACTCGGCTCCTCTAAAGTTTGTTATGTTGGCATGACATATGTATCATCAACCTGCTCATACTTCTGGTTAGAAGAAAATCATCACTTACTTGAATGCCTACGTACCTTTCGCCTTCATCGAATTTTGCCAGCGCAACTAGCTAAAGAAAGAATTATTGAACTTAGAAATGGAAAAGAAATATTCCAACAAAATTATTAAACAGAATCTGATGCTCTATATCCTTGGCGATGATGATGATGATGTTAAACTTATCAGGATCCCTACTGTGAAAAAGGAAGGAATATTTGAAGATAGGTTATTATTGAATATACCCTCTTTTGTGCTATCTATAAATATATCTAGCCTTTGGAAGAGAGATATATAGACATCAAGAACATAAACAAAAAATATATATAGCAGATTTAAAGGATAGTTATCGATCGATCGAGGAAATGGCACAAGTAGTGAGGTATCATAAGGTTGACCTCAAGAAATTGTTGTCTCAAGCTAAGGAAAATGCGTTGCTCAAAAAGGACCCGGGCCAGAAGGTAAGTCCACTGAAATTGGAAACAAACATCAAATATATACACACACTAAAGTTGTCTACAGAACAAAAATAATCCTTAATATTTGTAAATTTTGCAAGTGATACATTTTTGCAAAATTTAGACCATCTTACACCTTTGCGATTTTTAAAATTTTGTACCATTTGCAACATAATGTTGCGGAGTGTAAAATTTTAAGATCACATCTATCTGATGTTGTAATGCATGGATGATATAAGATGGATTGAGTGATACATATTCCGTAATAAACTTTTGCTATGAAACATTTGCTATTTATATATAGGTGGTTGATAGAGAAGCAGATCTCTGTCGTCTCTTATTTTTTACGTCCTTTTCATTCTCTCCACTTAAATTTTCATACATATACTCTTACTTAACACTAATTAATTCTAAAATAAAATAAAAGGGCGTATGCAAAAATTTAAGTTTATATATACTTGAGATATGTAGAATTTGAAGACAGAGGATCTGCTTCCTGGGATGATAAAATATCATCGCTATCAGAGTAAATATACACTTGGCAACACTTTTATAATTGTTATTTTGACAATGTCAACCGTCAATATATATATATATATATTGATAAAGGCATCGACATATCATTAATCGGTCACCACTGTTTTGCCTTATCTATCCTTATAATAATGTAAATTTCTGTTGACTTATTCAGAGCAGTTGGGCTTTTGTGCATGCAAAGGAACTCAATTATGCCAACCCTTCAGGCTGGAAGTTTAAGTAAGTAGAAATAAGATTTAGTTAACTTAATTGACGTCAAAGGTCAAGATTTGTGTTTAAACACCTGAATTTTATTCTGTTAAAAATAGGGATATATAAGCAACTTTGTCATTAAATTAAAGTGATAGAAGGACTATAGAAATTTTATTGAAGTCTAGACTCTAGTTAGATAGAAGGACTTACATTAAAAATGTTTCAGAAAAAAAAAATCAATAAAATCACCTTAATGAATTTAAGCTCCGTATATCAAAAGTTTCCGACTTTAATTCTACTTTCATTTTTTACAGTGATGCAAGTGCTGAATTAATTGGTAGCTTAGTCCTACATGTTGATGGAAAATATCCGACAGAAACGCTTGAAAAATTAACTTATGAGGTGTCTTTTGTGGTGCTGCTGAAAGACAACCTTAACATAGAAAGTCCGGTGAGTCTTACACTTACTCCTCCGGATGGGTCCACGCAAGTGAATGCATATAGGTTGATGGATTGTCCGAGGAACACACCGATTTCGCTCAAAGCTGGGGAATTCTTGAATAGCTTTGACTCTGGAGATTTCAAATTTGCTCTTGACGGGACTGAAAGCGTGACTATGAAGACAGGTTTAGTTATCTATGGTGTTCAAATTAGTCCCCCCAGCGCCTAAATGAACGATCAGTAATCTTCCTATGAACAGTTGATCAAGAAACTACATACTAGTTGGTGGCTGTTATTAGAATATTATAAATAAATCAACCACTAGCTGATAGCTGTTATTAGCATATAATAAATAAATCAACTATCAGATCATGGTTGTTATTACCATATTATAAATAAAACAACTACCACTAGGTGGCTTTGCTTTCACCTTGGCTCACAAAAATATAATAATACAATCAAAAGTTTCAAACACCTTATTACTTTTATTCTTTTTCTTTTTTTTTAATCGGTAAAGATAAACATTCATTAAATTTCTGTAGAATTACAGATGTGGATATAATTCTATAAATAAGCACACCTAAAGGGGTGATAAGATGTCTAAACTAAAACTTGACTAACAATGACTACTTTTATTTTCCCGCTGATGAACTTGCTGCTGAACTTAAAAAAGACAAATAAAAGTGTTTGCTTTAGAGTAAATTTTACTTTTGTTATAATGTAGACAGAAGATAGTGTCGGGATTAGTATATTTTTCCTACCATCAATAAAATGTTATATGAATGAGATTAGATGCAACGTGAGAAATAAATTATCAACCCACAAGAATTAACAAACCACAGACAAAATGATTTTTACGTGGTTCTGCCCTCAAATTCTAATGACTTGATCCATGTTCAAAACCAACCAGTATTGGAGACTCTTTTTATTAAACTTTTAAGACTCAATTAAGTACAATAAAAAGAACTCCCTGTTCAAATAAAGCTTTCCACTGCGATGGACACCTCTGCCCCCTTTGCACCACTGCAACCTTTCTCACCACTGAGACAATTGCATCTCTGCAACCTTGAAAAATTTCATCGAACAAACCTATCCACTACTGGATCGATCAAGTCAAACAAGGCTTGAACTAGAATTTAATACAATGACTATAGATTACAATAGACTCTTAATTAATTTTTAACTGAAGTAAATTAACAATACAATGAGTAGCTGAAAATAACTTTGAAAGACTCTTGATTAATCCGTGTAATATGATTGCTATAAGCTTCAAGAGTCTTGCTCACTATAGCCAAACATGAAGAAAACATATAGAACGCAGTCCAACGACTATATGAAATGGTTAGCATGACTTGGTTGATGGCCTAAATCCATCACAAAAAGTAGGAAAATCATCACGAAAGGTTTTCGTGATGGCTTTAAGCATCACAATGGCCATCTTGTATACGCCAATCATGAAAGATTTTACGTGATGGTTTTGGCAATCACGCAAACGCTTAGTGCTTTTGTGATGATTAATGCAATCATATTAACACATAATCTATTGTGATTGTCAAAGTCATCACAAAAAAAAAGACTATAGGGATCAAATATAAGAACGTGAATCTCTATTTACGTATATCTTATTTCACTGTATTAATTGTATCAAATGATCCTTGTAGGATTCGCACCCTCCCCCCATTTGCAAACTAAATAACGAGTATTACCACTACACCAAAGCCTAGATCATGATTATAATTTAAAACAAAATATAAAAGAAAACATATGTGAGTTGTACTAAACAAAATTACTTCCACATAAGATTTGGTGATTGCAATGACAGTCATAAATACTCTATGATAATGGTAAAATTAGTCATCACTGAGAGCCATCATATATTTTATTATTTTGTGATAGCTTTAAAATTTCATCACAAAATACCTTCTTTTTGTAATTACAAATAAAAGTCGTCACAAAAATTAATCTTTTTAGTGATTGTCACGGCCGCCATAAAATATTGTTTTAATTATTTCTTACATTAAAATATATAGTGATAGCTTAAATGCAATCACGAAAAGGGTATCTCTATAAGTGATGACATAGTGCGTCACAAAAAGAAAATTTATTTTGCGTGAAAAAAATTGGTGTGATTGACATGACCATCACAATTATAATACATTGATGGCAATATTAGTCATCACTAAGAGCCATCATATATACTATTATTTTGTGATTGCTTAAAAAGTCCATCACAAATTACTATCTTTTGTGATTGTTTTTTAAAACTGTCACAAAATTCCGTCACGTATATTCTTGTTTTTCTAGTAGTGGGTCTTCGATTTCGAGAATTAGAGATTTCAGCACTATAGATATAGCTAACATATACTCCCCCCGTCCCATAGTTATAGGCTAATTTTTCATTTTGAGATGTCTCAATATATAGGCTACTTACTATTTATAAAATTTAGTTGGTTCATTGTTTTACTTTTATGCCCTTATAATAAATATTCAACCATTATTCTTTTTTTGAAGAAAAAACATTCAATGTCATTATTTTTATCACCACATTTAATGTTGTTGTATTCTCTTTGGTTAAATTAGTTCTATGGTTATGGACTTTAATGGTCAGTACACGTCAATCAATGAAATTGAGAGTTCCAATGTGATAAGTAAGGAGTAATAACTTATTCATTAATTTCATATTAAGGGGTATATGTGGAAAATTTATGTTAAAAATTTTCACTTAAACTAATTTTCTTAAACTATGTGCCAAAACTAAATCATTTATAACTATGGAACGGAGAGAGTATAAAATATTCTCAAAATTAGAAAGTCAAAGATATGTAATCAACATAAGCTAAAATTAAGGAGTAGATAGAGTTCATACTCTACACAAATGTTCAAACCAAGTTAATTTAGAGACTCCAAATTTAGACCACATTACAATCGCTAAACAAACTCATTAACATATTCCAATTCAAAATTGAAACAACCTGTTTTAATAATGAAACAACTGTTTTAATATTCCAATTCAATCATTCAAGTAATAACAATTTAACTTATAACCAAATTAAATTATCATGAACCAAACTTACTATATATCATATTCAACAAACCATTACAAAATTAATTCAATCCATTAAATAAATTATATTTACAAATATATTGTCATTATTAAAATCACAAATAATAAAACTAACAATTTCCCCCTTTTGATGATGACAATATATTATTCCTTGCAATCATGCTCCCCCAACTATATGGCTCCCATAAATTTATGCCTATAGGAGATATAAAGATCACATAACTGTTATGATAAATAATGCATAATGATAAGCTATAACAGATAATGAATCAAAATATCCAACCATTATCATCAATATGATCGATATCCAAAAAATCCAAACATATTATAATCAATATAACCATTAGATATCATAATCATCAATATTTCTAAACATTTCCCCCCCCCCCCCTTTGTCATTATCCAAAAGAAATAAATCATCAATTTAGTTATATCTCTCCCCATTTGTCACCAAAACAAAATAATTCATATAAAATAAAGACACGGAGCAAACTTATAACAATATCACATATAGCAATTAAATAAAATGACCATACCTTTGTGATTTGTTACCTATATATCCACAATTTTGTTACCAACAATAAGCTCAGCAGATGAGCTCCTTAGTGTAGCAAACAAATTTCTTCAAAACCTCTTCTTGTGGACATCCTAATGTTGAAATTTCGATGATCGACTTGGAGGATGATTTCCCACGATTCTAGAAGATTTAGGAAGCCCGGCGATGTAGTCATTTTCTTTTTAGATTCATCCTCCGAATATAAGTTATCAGATCTGAATATTCATATGTTTTGTCTTCTAAAGCGCAGACGATTCGATTTGTGCGGATTTAGGTGTTTGTAAATGTGACGCCCCCAAATCTGGGTTACCTGACCCCCGAGTTTGGTGCTCACCATCCATCATATAAATAACATCTAACTACCCATTCATTTATGAATATAAACATACATCTCATTAATCAATATCATTAATATATTATCCCTAGGTTTTCTAACCTTAACATAACAAATATACCCTTAAATATACAAAAAGGGTTATACAGTACATCATAACAAATAATTTCCATAATATCCATTCCTACAATTTGCCTTTGCCTTTGTCCTTCTCCGACCCTCCTGCTACTTCATTTTTAGCTGAAATATTATATTTAAGCAAGGGTGAGCAAGGAGTTTGCTCCGCAAGTTAAAACATACAATAAAGATATGAATCTAGAATAATAGACTATCAATTCGATAAAATTTCAAAGGACTTTGAATTAGCTGAACAATTCATTTATCAATAACAAGACTTTATCACATTTCATGCTAAACGATAATTCAACGATGAAAGAGTAAAACGCGTTCGAAGTTTCTATAATGATCAATCGATTATTAATAAATAATACTATACAATAACAAAGTAGAATATGTCCAGATTTTATGCTGAGCGATCCCAATGGATCATGAACTGCTCGAGTAATTAACAAAGGTTCAACTCTGAATTACCCAGGTGTATCAGATAACCATAAAGATTAAATCATATCCCTCCACAAGTACATAAAGTGATCAACTTCATTGTACCCTATATTATGCATAATACTCAACTCACGCACAATAGTCGTATATCCGACCACAAAGTCCCCTTTATATAAGGGTTGTTCATCTCAGTCTTACAACAAGAATTCGTATCGCAACAATATAGTTTGGATTTAAAGAAATGCTATGATTTCAACATCTAACATCTATCTCGATCTAGCCGAAATAATTGGCATCGATCTTTCAATAACAATCAACTTAAAACGTATCAAGTTTCAACAAATATTCGTCTAGCCAAAATAATTAGCTAAGACATAGCTCAAAAACTATTCAATGATAGACAGAAATCAACTGCATTATTTGTAATCAACAATAATACTTATAGATGCGAATAACCAACAATAGTTATTCACCAGTCACGCTTTTGAAATTTAAAATTTAGTTTAAATTAATAAACTTGCACTAACTCATGTAATAATTAACAATAAATCAGGGGCGTGGTATAATCAAAGAATAATTAACCACTACAATATTTGAAAAGTAATAACTCGAGATTGAGTTAAAGAAATTTGCATTGGTTGTTGACTACTGCTACACAATATAACTTAGTTGTGTTTGAAAGACCTATAATATTCAATAATATCGGTCTCCCAATTAGCATAACATGTCACAACACATGTTACTATCATTTAAAGTCACTGTATCACTTAGACACATAATCACATAGTCACAACAGTATTTATAACCTCTACAAAATTTATTAGGTCTAACTAGTTCAGTTTGGTTGGATTTCGGTCTCAATTCTAGGTCTTGATTACGCTATCTGACAATTAACAAGTTTATCATCAATAAAACTCTATCTCAAAGCTTCAATATTAATTTAGATAATTAAAATATCATTCATAATATTTTTGAGAAGCTTAAAATTATTTTCAAGTAATTATTATATTTTATAATAATTTTTCAAGCACTGGAATCATTTTTAAATGAATTAAATACTGAATAATACCATTATCATTATTATTTAAGTAATATTAAAATATTAATGAAATACTTGTCAAAATATTAAAGTTATTTATAATAACTCAAAATATTTTTAAATCATCAAGATTACCCTTAAATGATTTTTAAAACATTAAAATCATTTTTAAATAAATACCATTAATATTTAAATATTAATGTATTTTCCATCAAAATATTAAAATCATTTATTGTAACTTAAAATATTTTTAAATCATTTATAACATTTTTAAATCAATAAAAAAATTTTAAATCATTTATTTAATATAATTATTAAATAAATCTAATATCATTAATATTAAATTATTAATGAAATTTACCTCAAATTATTAAAAGTCATCTTTTATAACTTAAAATATTTTTAAACACTTTATTCTCATTTAAAATAATTTTAATATATTAAAATCATTTTAACTAATTTATTTAATATATTTATTAAATTAATTTAATATAATTAATATTCAAATAAATACAAATATTAATGAAAAATATGTTAAATTATCAAAAGTTAATTTTTATAACATAAAATAATTTTAAAAACTCATTTTGTAATTTTTAGTAATTAATTTTTATTTTTCTCTATTTATTGGAAATTAAATTAATTAATTTTAATAAAACTGTCGCTAAAGGCTTTAGCGACAGAAACTGTTGTTATTGGTGTTCTTGAGCCTCAAGAACATTAAAATTCAGTCAAGGATCTAACGATGGTTAAATTAAGTATCCGGATAAATGTCCATGAATGTTCTGGGTTGCTGAAGAATACCTATAGCGACAGTATTGTCGCTATAGACCCCTTTAGTAACACTTTTATTATATATTAATTATTTTGTTTTAATAATTAGTATTAAATGGTTTTTAATTATGTAAAATTCATAATACATATATAAAAATTATTTTAAAGCCTAAAAATGGGTTTTTAATAATTTTTAATATATTTCATTAATATTTTAATATTTTTAAATATTAATGGCATTTAATTTATTTAATTATTATATTAAATAAATTACTTAAAAATGATTTTAATACTTGAAAAATTATTTGAAATTATATTAAAGTGTTTGAAAATATTTTAAGTTATTTTTAATGATTTTTAATATTTTGTGATGAATTTCATTAATAAATTAATATTAATGATAATTGATTTATTTAATAAATATATTAAATAAATTATGGAAAATTAGTTTTAATGTTTTAAAAATCATATAAAAATGACTTAAAGGTTATAAAAATATTTTAAGGTTATAAAAATATTAATATTTTAATATTAATGGTAGTTATTTAATAATGGTTTTATTGTTTTAAAATTATTTAAAGGCAATATTAAGGTATTGAAAATACTTTGAGATATTATAAATAACTTATAATATTATGACATGTATTTTATTAATATTTAAAATTAAATAAATATTAATGATAATAGAATATTATGGTATTTAAATCATATAAATATGATATTAATGATTGAAAAATCATGATAAATGATAATAATTATTTGAAAATTATTATGAGTTATTGAAAAATATTTTAACTAATTAATAAATTGTCTAAGTTAATAGTGAAGCATTTAGGCAAAGTCTTATGTAAAATAGGCTCATAATTTGTCCAACTAGGCCGTCGGGATATCGAAATTGTATGGGACTCAACTCAGACTGAAATAGTTTAACTTGATACCGAGTCTTATGTGTTTTATAGACTGTTAGGTCTATGTGATAATGTATTTAAGTTATTTTATAATTGTATTTAATAAAGTGTTATATTGTGATGATATTATTCTAATATCGATATCGATATTATTAATATTAGTCTTCAGATAAAACTATATTAACTACACATTAGAGAATTTCACGATAAAGGCAAGTTCATTTACTCACTTATTGTGCAAGTTCTCTCTAATTCAACCCTGAGTTATGATTATTAAAAAATGCTTGTGGTTAATCATTATTGATTATACCATGTCTATAATTTGTTGATTCGCACTTTTGTATATCAGATGTGTTTATCGTGTATGAAAGGTCGATCACCTTCATTACCATCTGGTCCAAATTGATTTATTCATGTTCATTCTTGACCATTCATTCTTATTGACTTGGTAGATTCAAATTTATGAAAATTTGATTCATGCTAGTTCACAATTATTATATTGTTGAATGTTAGTCAGCTTATTGTTCAATTCTTTCAATCATGATATATCCTTTATTGAACTTAAACTTGATGGGCAAACTTGTTGCTCACCCTTGCTATATCATGATAAATATTGCAGATTAAGACGAATACTTCGGATACAGGAGAAGACAAGTGACATTGTATGTCGGATAGTGTAAAACCCCAACTTTTTGAATAAAGATGAATTTTCTATAAATATTATTTTTGAATATTATGGAGTGAAATTGATATAATAGTTGTGAGTAATATTTATAAATTTTGCAAAGTACGCAAGTTGTTATATAATATTCGATTGGTCGGGGAATATTCGTTTTAACAGGGAATATTAGTACAACGGCACAATCATTGGTGGACCCCACAATGGAATTATTGTAGGATTGAAAAAATGACAAAAATACTTTATGAAAATAACGATTTTAAGTTTTACTGTTAACTGTTGAAACACCGGTGTTAAAAGTACAAGAATACGCGTGGTCGTATATAGTATAACACCAGATTAATTATTGATGCTTAAGTGATAAGTCACTCGCTTTTGTTGGTATTATTAATGTAATAATCTGTAAAATCTTTTTATATAAAAAAATGAATACTTTTATAAAGTTATTCTATAAATAGAATATATTATATTCTATTATGCATAGTGTTGCATAGTGTTTGCATAGTGTTTTGCATAGTAAAATCTTTTTTATATAAAATAGAATACTTTTATAAAGTTATACATTTTATTAGACAATAATTAGAATATATTATATTTTATTATGCATAGTGTTTGCATAAAGGCTCTGATAGTGTTTTCAGATAGTAAAATCTTTTATAAAGTTATTCATTTTATTAGATTATAAATAGAATATATTATATTTTATTTAAAAGATTTTGCTTTAAATATGGACCGTCCGATTAAAGTAAATCAATCTCAATTGCTCATGACTTAGTTAGTTATTATGCATTCCATTTTTCTATAAATAGAAGCTCATTCATTCATTATTTTTTACTTAATTCAATTTGAAACTCTAAAGAGATAAACTATAGAGAGAAAGAAGAAAGTATTCTGCTAATTCACTACTTATATATCCAGTATTCTTCTTCTTAAGGTAGAGAATATTATTTGTTGTACTCGTAAGGGGTGTTATTCTTTCTTATTCATGAAGAGAACTGTTGTTATTCCATTCCTTATTATTCTGTTGGAATAACCTGTATACGCGGTCTACCCTATACTTGGTGACATTCTTCTATTATTCTGTTGGAACATCCTGTCTGTGTGTTTTACACCGGACCTGGTTCCGTCTTATTATTATTCTGTTGGAACATCATGTCTGTGTGTTTTACACCGACCGTTTACATCTTTATTATTCATTTGGAACATCCTTGCTTGCAAATTTTGCCCGACTTCGGTTCCGTTATTATTATTCTGTTGAATAACTCGCCTATGCGAAGTACCGCATGCATGGTGATTTCTTTTGTTATTCCATTCTTTATTATACTCAGTTGGTTAAAGTTTTGACTTCTATACTCCATGAAATTAGTAGAATATCCTTGATATTTGTGCTTCATCCAATATCTTTTCATGGAAATATTCTTCTGATCATTCTTGAATTTTACTCTACAAAACAAAGATCATGTTCGACAATTTGGACGTTAATAATTCTCGGATAAAATAATTCTTGAATTTGTTTTATTGAATTCTTATATCATTGTCATCATCCTCATGTTTATATTTTGTTGAAAGTCATCGTGGCTCAGTAGTGCATAGATGGACTTGGTATGATTATGACCGAGGATTATTGATTGTAATCATGACTATAATGTTATAAATGATGTGGTAAAAGTTCTCATTGGCCCGTAGTGCATTGATGGGACGATTGTTGGCATGATCATGACCATTAATGAATACATAAATATTCTTGGCCTCAGAGTGCATGGATAATTGTGGTCGTGATACTAAAGAATATCCTTGGTCAGTAGTGTGGGTGATTCGATGATGCGGAATATTTATTGTCGATTCTCGCGATAACAATGATGAAAAACCTTTTAATCATAAAAGATAGTAGATTTTATTTTCTACTTGACTCTTTTAATGGATTGCTTGTTTCACCGCAGCTTAAACTTGATGTCTATTATAATTTATCGGTTTAACATTGTTGGAGACTAATGATAATTTATTCTCGCATTATCTTAGTCATAATATTTCTTCTTTGGGCTAGTTGAGCTCACCCTTCCTTTCTTCGTTCTCTGTGAAATGAGAATATATTTGGGACTTAGTCTGGGGAGCGGAGTGATGGTCCAGAGGATAACATTTGTAGTCCTCACTATTCTGCAAAATAGTATGATAATAATTGTAATGAGGACTCCTTTTGAGTTTGTATAATCTCTAGTAGATAATATTTGTATTCAAACTCACAGTTTATGTTTTGTCGTATTGTACACGACAATTGTATTAGTAAGTTGTATTTGAATTCTGTACCATGTATTTGGCGACCCAAGATGGGTGATGTATACCTAATTTTGGGGGCGTCACAGATAGAATATGGAATACATGTACTAAGTGAAGGTTATCGGCCTTGGGGATAATGTGTAAAGTTTAATGTATAAATAATTTATATTTATATCTTCCGTAATAGTTATAGATTTAGTATACCAGATTTGTGGTGATTGGGACCAGGATATGGGGAAGCTACAAATTAAATATTTATATAATTTATAAAATCATTCCGCTAATTATGGAATTGATCCATAATAAAATTAACACGCCGGAGCTATCCCTCGATGGTCAGGCCGTCAAGCTTTTGGTGTTGACTTGTTGAACTGTGCAGGATATCGGACGCGTCTTGGTGATTGGGACGTGGAGAAAGATCTTGGCGTTAACATTGGCGCTAGAAGGAGGGTGAGTTTTAGTGTCCCGAGTATTTTCAATCACAAATTGTAGAGCTGCTCTACGTCGGAATCCATGGTGAAGAAGAGTAGAACAGTTACTTCTAAAGGATAGCTGATGACTATGACTTGGTCTACACAATGAGTATATGTCAAGGATTGATTTGGTCCTTCAAAGAATGCTCATGCTGGTACTGCTTACAAGCAGGTTTCTGAGGGTTCTCGTTCGAGAGCCCAAGGTGATGCTAGAAGAAGATCGATTTTTTCTGCCGAGAGAAGACCTGACCATGGTCGGAAAAGGATAGAAGGCATACTGCTTAGAATCCTATACCGAAGTGGTCAGACTGACAGACCGATAAAGTTAGAAAGAAGTCTACACTTTAAAGACATGTCTCAAGGCCGTCCTTGGGATCGAAGCAGACCAATGACCATTTTTCCGATTGGCCGAAGAAGGGTATTCCGCCTATTGGTCTTCGGGATTATGGTCGAAGCAGAGTAGACGAAGACCCAACAGCCATTTTCCTGATTGGCCGAAGAAGGGTATTTCGCCCTATTGGTCTTCGAGATTATGGTCGAAGCAGAGTAGACGAAGACCCAACAGCCATTTTCCTGATTGGCCGAAGAAGGGTATTCCACCCTATTGGTCTTCGGGATTATGGTCGAAGCAGAGTAGATGAAGACCCAACAGCCATTCTCCTGATTGGCCGAAGAAGGGTATTCCGCCCTATTGGTCTTCGGGATTATGGTCGATGCAGAGTAGACGAAGACCCAACAACCATTTTCCTGATTGGCCGAAGAAGGTATTCCGCCCTATTGGTCTTCGGGATTATAGTCGATGCAGAGTAGACGAAGACCCAACAGCCATTTTCCTGATTGTCCGAAGAGGGTAATCCGCCCTATTGGTCTTCGGGATTATGGTCGAAGGCACCGAAGTCAAGACTCTCGAGAATCCACCGAGGGCACACCGCCCTGTGGATACTCGTCTTTGGAGAGGCCCATCTAAAGCTGTAGGTTCGAATGGAAAACACCAGACTGTTTAGAAGAAACTTTGATGAGGTTTAAAGTCCAAATCGGTAGAAAGATGTTTGCCGATCTTTGGTACGTGGAAAGGGCCGAAGAATGCTAAGACGTTCCGGTGGACTTCGGGCTGTGAAGATGCCTTCCAGGGAATAACGACCTATCTTTCTTCGGTGCCTTTGTTGGTGAAGCCCGCTCCTGCTGAGCTATTGTATTTGTATCTAGCATCTATTTCATTGGCAGTGGGAGCAGTTTTGGTGAGTGAAGTTGGGAGTAAGCAGCACCCGGTTTACTATGTAAGCCGTGTCCTTAGGGATGAAGAAATAAGACGAGGATAGTTATGGAGAAGCTGAAGAGTCCGACAAAACCAATGCAGTACTTCAGCAGAATCAGAATTTTGGACTCATCTCCCACTATTGAGGAATTTTGGGTGCCGCCCGAAGCTGCAGATGTTATTCGGAGGGTTCATGTGGATCTTTGTGTCAGCTAAATGGTTCGATCCCACATCAGTCACCAAAAAGCTATATTCGATTTTATCTCCTATACCTCTTTGGTTGTCTGGGGGTAGTCGATCTTTGGGTCCATTGCATAGGGATCGGAGTTAATGACGCCACTTTCGGGGATCAAGTTTAAAACATTCATGAGGGACTTCGGTAGCTCATCCATAGGCTTTGTCGTGGGCCCTTCGTGGTATGCGAATGTCGTGTCGGTGTAAGGAGGTTCGGGAGGACTCACGACCATTCGATGGTAGCCTTTTGGCAGTGGTCACTTAAACCTTGTCGTGCCCTTTCGTGGTAGGCAAGTGTCATCCTTAAGACGTTGTCAGGCCCTGCGTGGTAGACAATTGTCGACACTTAGACCTTGTCAGGCCCTTCGTGGTAGCCAAGTGTCATCCTTAAGTCGTTGTCAGGCCCTTCGTGGTATGCAATTGTCGATACTTAGGCTTTGTCAGGCCCTTCGTGGTAGGCAAATGTCATCGGTGTAAGGAGGTTCGGGAGGACTCGCTGACCATTCGATGGTAGCCTTTTCGGCAGGTGGTCACTTAGACCTTGTCAGGCCCTTCGTGGTAGGCAAGTGTCATCCTTAAGACGTTGTCAGGCCCTGCGTGGTAGGCAACGCGTGGTAGGCAATTATCGACACTTAGACCTTGTCAGGCCCTTCGTGGTAGGCAAGTGTCATCCTTAAGACGTTGTCAGGCCCTTCGTGGTAGGCAAGTGTCATCCTTAAGACGTTGTTAGGCCCTTCGTGGTAGGCAAGCGTTGTCCTTTAGACTTTGTCAGGCCCTTCGTGGTAGGCAAATGTCATCTTTTGGTTTTGTTAGGCCTTTCGGGGTAAACAAGTTCCTAACGAAGCAGATCTGTCTCACACTTTCAGAATAAATAAGTATTGCATTACTTTATTACCTGATTTTTAAGTGTTGAGTTCGGGTCACATTATTACTTGATCTTATATGTTATATAACGTGCTTAGTTATTGACTAACAGTTTAAGATTATACATTTTTCACGTTGATTGATGATGAAATAATTAACAAATTCTTATCCTTATGACTTATCATAGTTTGTTACGTCATGGGCTTATATTATTTATAGTCTTTCATTAAACACCCTGTTTAATATAAGACTAGGGGGTAATGTTGGGCCATAATCCTTTTCCTTATTGGGCCGAACTTATTGGGCTCCTCCCTTGGATCATGTTATGCTAAGTCATGGTTGGATCCGGTCACTTGGGTCATTTCTATTATTTAGGCTTAGTCATTATATTGTCATTTCTATTATGGATAAGCTAAGCTTACTCTAGCTTGGTACTTCATTCCCTCGTTGAGCAAGTTCATGATAGAGTTGTTGTTAAATAAATGGTCGTTTCAGATTACGGACGAAGGAGTTGTAGAGCTCAAAAGGAAAATTCTCTTGGATTTCGCCGGAGAGTGGGGATTCCGAGGCTTGACCTCAAGTCCGAGGAGGTTGGTTGTCTTTTTCGAGAAAGTTTGAGTGATCGCTCCACTTGTTCTTCGGGCTCTTCGTCAGAAACAACAATTTCAGCCGGGGTGGTTGGCGGAGGATTGGTTTCTGTTAGAGGTACTTCAGGGTTCTTCTTGAGGCCGGAGGATCCGCTGGGTTTTCCTTTTTGGCGCGAAGGATTCGGATCCGTTCGTCAGAGGGCATATCGAGGAGGCACTCAGTGTGAGTTTGTGTGGGGGTGTGTTTGGGTTTTCGGCCAGCTTGCTTTCTTCGGCGAGGTTGGCTTGTCCCTTCAATAGGAGTTGATTTGGTGGCTTGAAGATCTTCAGTTGATACTTCGGCAGAGGTCGGCGAAGATGTACTAGAAAGAAATCTGTCTAGATCCCTTCGGTCGATTGACGTTGGTTTGATCAGAGACACTGCAACAGATGAGGAATAATTGTTTACGATAACTACTAATGGAAATTGGGAGTTAAACAATAAAGTGGGTTCGAGACTTACAGTTATGGTCGTACAACCATGCTTGTTTACTTAGAAGTCCGAAGCTCCATTCTTTAATGTGAATCTTCTCTAGAAGGCTCGCCATTTCTCTCACTCGTTGCGTTGAAATATTTCCGAAGTTTGGAGAGATGCGATCGGAAGTGGTCCAGTCAGGTATGGAGGAGATTTCGGGTCCTTTGACAAAAAACCACTCCTTATGCCATCCTTGGTCGTCAAGGAGTGTATCCAGTTTCTATTTGAATTGTTGTTTGAGATTTACCTATTGGGCCTTGGTAAGTTGTATCTTGGGCCTTTGTTGATCTCATTATAATTCCTTTTATTCTGGACCGATTCCACTTATACTCTTTCATTAAACCTCTTGTTTAATAAAAGACTGGGGGGCAATGTTGGGCCATAATACTTTAGACATGTTGAGGTGGGTCTTGAAAGTATTAGGTCGGTTCATTGGGCCAGCCCATTTAGTGGATATTATCTTTATTTAGGGCCTATGAAGTATTGGGCTGTGACAGTGGGCCGAATGACTAGATGAGTATGGTTCCACTTGGGCTTTTGACCGGTGTAGATTGGGGAAGAACTTTGACTGACATTTTTGCATGGCATTAATGAGGATGGGACAAGGCTTAGTCGGCTAAAGGTTGTGGGCCGGAAAATCAGCCACATACAGGACCTTGGAGTATATGAGCAAGGATCACACACAATCTAGAGGTAACACTTAAGCGATATTTTATCCTCTCAATACACTAAATATTTTTATCCTCCATGGTTAACCTTGTGATCGCTTCAGATCGACTCTCGCCGAGCTATCCTCGGTCGGTCAGTCAGCCAAGCTTTTGGTGTTGACTTGTTGAACTGTGCAGGATATCGGACGCGTCTTGGTGATTGGGACGTGGAGAAAGATCTTGGCGTTAACATGCAGTGTAACAATTGAAGGCCAAACTTATACTATTTCAACTATATCTTATTATATATGGTTTCTCATTTTGTTAAATCCTATTAATAAGAGCCATAAAAGTATTATCACTGTATTTTATAAGGGTTGTGATCATCGTTGTTACTTGCTGAGTGTACCAATTTATTCTCATTCAACGCAATTAGGACAAAGTTGTTTTGACCCTGTATATGTAATACTCGGGGAAAAAAAATTAATAATATTAAATAATAATAAAAAAAATATTTTATTTTAAAATATATTAATTGGATTTTATCACATTTATTTGGGTCAAACTAGTTATTTAATTTGCGTGGGCTAATAAATATTAATAAGTGATGGGTAAATTAATTTAGTATAATTTGAGTCTTAAAAATTAATTGAGTTTAATTCAGTCAAGGATCTAATGATGGTTAAAGTAGGCATCCAGATAAATGTCCATGAATGTTATGGGTTGCTGAAGAACACCTATAGCGACAGTTTTGTCGCTATAGACCCCTATAGTAACACTTTTATTATATATTAATTATTTTGATTTAATAATTAGTATTAAATGGTTTTTAATTATGTAATATTCATAATACATTTATAAAAATTATTTTAAAGCCTAAAAATGGGTTTTTAATAATTTTTAATATATTTCATTAATATTTTAATATTTTTAAATATTAATGGTATTTAATTTATTTAATTATTATATTAAATAAATTACTTAAAAATAATTTTAATACTTGAAAAATTATTTGAAATTATATTAAAGTGTTTGAAAATATTTTAAGTTATTTTTAATGACTTTTAATATTTTGTGATGAATTTCATTAATAAATTAATATTAATGATAATTGATTTATTTAATAAATATATTAAATAAATTGTGGAAAATTAGTTTTAATGTTTTAAAATCATATAAAAATGATTCAAAGGTTATAAAAATATTTTAAGGTTATAAAAACATTAATATTTTAATATTAATGGTAGTTATTTAATAATAGTTTTTATTATTTTAAAATTATTTAAAGGCAATATTAAGGTATTAAAATACTTTTGAGATATTATAAATAACTTATAATATTATGACATGTATTTCATTAATATTTAAAATTAAATAAATATTAATGATAATAGAATATTGTGGTATTTAAATCATATAAATATGATATTAATGATTGAAAATCATGATAAATGATAATAATTATTTGAAAATTATTATGAAGTTATTGAAAACATATTTTAACCGATTAATAAATTGTCTAAGTTAATAGTGAAGCGTTTAGGCAAAGTCTTATGTAAAATAGGCTCGATATTTGTCCAACTAGGCCGTCGAGATATCGAAATTGTATGGGACTCAACTCAGACTGAAATAGTTTGACTTGATACCGGGTCCTATGTGTTTTATAGACTGTTAGGTCTATGTGATAATGTATTTAGGTTATTTTATAACTGTATTTAACAGTGTTATTGTGACAACCCCAAAATAGGTCCATACCATCCAACCTATTCTGAGTCGCCAAATACATGGTACAGAAAACAACTACAACTTTATTACAACAATTGTCGTACAAAATACAATAACATATATGCTGTGAGTTTGGATACAAATATATACCAAATGTGACACATGTCCCAACCGTGGACAAAGACCTCACAAAGGACACCTTACATAAAGGTATAGTCAAAAACTATTTTAGAAATTAAAATCTTTGGGAAGTGCTCAAGGAAACCTTCGCATATGGGAGGCCGTGCGTACAGGTTATGATAGATATCATATGGCCACGTAATTATCCTTGGTTGACCTAATAGACCACAAAGAAAAACAAGAAGATTACTATCATATTCTTCCCAATGGTAAGTCTTCTCTCGACATATCATTATCTCCACTGCCTCTAATTCGTAATTATACTTCAAACAAACACCAAGATTATATAGGTAGTGCTCAGATATATACTCAACAAGTGGATGAGCACATCCTCGTCTTATGATGATGATACGAGGTTGTATGTCATTAGACATCTTGTATGATAAGGACAAAACACCCTTCCAACGTTGGGTTCACCTCACCCTCAACAATGCCTATAGACCACCGCTCTATCCCCCTCGTTATCCCCACTCGACCCGCCTACACTTTTATTACCCGAAAAGGAATTATGAAGCAAAAAGGGTGAGCACAACTAGCTCAAGAAAGAATATCATGACTAAAGATAATTAAATTATCAATAGCCTTCATTAGTAATAAATCGTAGATTTAGAATATATGGTAGATGATAAAATTTTCAAACCATAGTCAGTAAATGAACGAAAGCAATCCATTAGAAGAGTCAAATAGACCATTAAGTCTATTATCTTCTCCATGTTAAAAATTCATCAACAATGTTTTATCCCTGTAACATCACTTAACAGTTCCTTTCCACAATCATATGAATAACTCATAATCATAATTGTGGTTCTAAATTCCTCTTCTCATCCGGTGACGAAGATAATTTTCATAACTTATCTTCACCTAAAATATCAAAGATCATGGTTATACCAAATCACATTTTTTCGCTCATAATCATATCGATAAATTCATCTTTATACTACGGGTCAAAGATATTCGTCAATGACCATCTTCAGACTACTACCAAAGATATTCAACAACATGTCATCTTTCAGACTACTACGACCAAAGATATTCATCAACAAACCATCTTTGAACTACGGTGCCAAAGATATTCCTCAACGAGCTCATATTTGCACTCCAGGCCAAATATATTCATCAACAATTCATATTTGCACTACAGGCCAAATATATTATTATCTCAAAGAAATATATAATCATTTCAGAATTT
Organism: Panax quinquefolius; assembly: GCA_020205615.1. Lineage (NCBI taxonomy): Eukaryota > Viridiplantae > Streptophyta > Magnoliopsida > Apiales > Araliaceae > Panax > Panax quinquefolius. The sequence goes on along the minus strand of CM035174.1, from coordinate 90,449,999 downwards.
ATATAAACATAAATTATAACCATGTTGATTATTTCACCTTTGCACTTAAGCTAAAGATATTCAATTATAAATTCAATGGTCATGATCATACCAGTCACAATTCAACTTTTCACTACTGGCCAAAGAGAACCTTAGTCATGATCATACCAATAATCTAACCATCTTTATACTCAAGTGAAAGAGAATTTCAACATCGTGGTTATAAAATGTTATATATGATAATAAAATAATATGATCAACAATCGCACTTAATCTCAAGAGCAATATTCATAAATCAACGATAATTTGGTCGAAAAAAAGAAACCAACTTTTGTCGTGAATAGTACCCGTGAATAGTAACTCGTGAATAAGAACTCATAAATAAGTAACTCATGAATAGTAACTCCGACTCAAAAAGGTAGAAATTCCACAATAAAATCCATATCAATATTTTAAGATAATGATATTGAAAGAATAACATTTCTTAAACTTATAAACAAATTATTTTAATTGTTTATACTTTTACTAAATAATGCATTTAATCATCCTAAAATGCCAAACTCATAAGTTTTCATCACCAATAACCAAAACCCTCATCAAAAATCAAGATATACCTCATATAGGATTATCAAGCCATAAAATCTTATTTTCCAATTTTCTTCCTTCACATAACATATTTAATTCATTTATTCATAACTAGTCCATTTTCATGAAAAATACCAATCGGGTTCCAAAAATATTTTTTTTGGGATTTAGCATAATATAGTCCCATAGTGAACATACATTTTTCTCAGAATTTTTAAAATTCATTTACTATTTTTCATATGACCAAAACCGCCGAATATTTAGATATTTATCATAAATTGTATTTTTATCCAAAAATTCCAAAATTCACAGAGTACACTGATATTATATAGATGTACTCCCAATAAAAATTTCATCAATTTTAGAGTTAACCACAAGGAATTATAAGCGGTTACTTTTAAAATAGTCTTTTCTCATAAAATTCATACCTTTTAATCTATACATCCAAAAATCGCCATTTTTGGACACAATCAATAAAACTCATCAAAATATCATTTCAAATTTTTCCAGAATTTTTGAAGGTCAGAAAAATTACAAAACTGAAAAACATAACAACCCTTAAAATCCCTTACTATCCCTTACCTCAAAAGAGCAGCACTTCTGACTGGATATCGGATATGACGCTGAAGGAAACTTGCACTGATGAATATCAACTCACCAAGTATCTAAATACTCCCAAAATACACTCAATATTCTAGAGAGAAAAAGAGAGAAAACTTATGAATTATGGTGTGATTTTCAATTCTAACTTAGCCCTCTATTTATAGGAAAATATTAGCACGCCGAAGCAGACTTGACCTGCTATCTGATGGCTTTACCTGCTACTATTTCACCCACCAAAAATCAGCCATCTCTCCCAACAACCAAGAGTGGGGCCCACTCAATTCTAGAATTTTTCACCAAAACCTAATTTCTGAATCAGTTACCTCTTAAAATTCATTACAAATTATACGCTCACTTTTAACGGTTCAAAATTTGTTGACATATACTCAACTTATATATGTATAACATATCCAAAAATTACAATGATCCAAAGGTCGGATTAAATATTATAACTCACACAATAAAGCTGTAAGAACACCGATTTGATCTTTTAATACCTCCAATCCGACAAAATACTGATAAAATACCTCAACATTAATTCTTTCATTTATACCCACATAAATAAATCCATCATTTATATCCACATCAAATAAATATTTCCTTATCATATAAATCAATAATTAATTATTCACAAATAATATTACAGAAACATAATAATGACAACCAAGCAGCTTCAGTGAAAGAGGGGCTTTTCGATAAGGATTTCCTCATCTTGGCGCAAGTAATTAGGTGACCAAACCTCTCCTTGACAGAACTTTCTAGACATGCTATCTAATAAATATTATTCAAATAATATGAATTATTGATCTGATAATGGAGATACTGTGCAATACCATGTGCTACTGTGCAACAACACGTATTACTTTATTTTACCAACCGGTATTCCAACGATGTTAATTCAGTAACGATTACTGCCGTTATTTATAAAAACTCAATTTTGTCGTTTTCATCATCCCACGCTTATTTCATATGGGCCCCTAAATGGTTGTGCTTGTCGCATAAATGCGAATATTCCCAAACAACAATGAATATTTTATAACCACTTCATGTATTTTGAAAAAAATTTCATATATCACCCTTAACTTTAACTTTTATCAATTTAACCATTTACCGACTAGTAATTATAAGAAAAATTGAATACTTTTATTTCATAAAATTGTGGTCTTACTGCTTATATTGTGATGATATTATTCTAATATTGGAGATCGATATTATTAATATTAGGTCTTTATATAAAGCTATATTGACTACATAGTGAAGAGTGGCGATAAAGGCAAGTTCCTTTACTCACTTATCAGGTAAGTTCTCTCTAACTCAACCACGAGTTATAATTATTCAAATATGTTTGTGGTTAATCATTGTTGATTATACCATGTCTATAATTTTTGATTTGCACTTTGTGCATATCAGATGTGTTTATCGGGTATGAAAGGTCGATCACCTTTATTACCATCTAATCCAAGTTGATTTGTTCATGTTCATTCTTGACCATTCATTCTTATCGACTTGGTCGTTCACCTATGAAAATTTGATTCATGCTAGTTCACAATTATTATATTGTTGAATGTTAGCCAACTTATTGTTCAATTCTTTCAATCATGATATATCCTTTATTGAACTTAAACTTGATGGGCAAACTTGTTGCTCACCCTTGCTATATCATAATAAATATTGCAGACAGACTAATACTTGGATCTGAGAGAAGACAAGTGACATTGTATGTCGGATAGAATATGGAATACATGTACTAAGTGAAGGTTCTCGACCTTGGGGATAATGTGTAAAGTTTAATGTATAAACAATTTATGTTTATATCTTTCGCAATAGTTATAGATTTAGTATACCAGATTTGTGGTGATTGGGACCAGGATCTGGGGAAGCTACAAATTAAATATTTATATAATTTATAAAATCATTCCGCTAATTATGGAATTAATCCATAATAAAATTAACACTTTTAATGTAATCTAATTAACTATTTAAATAATCCACATTCACTTCATTACCTAATTTAATATCCTCCGTACTTATTGTAAAGCATAATATACCTTACATATTAAAATGTACCGTAACATAAATCTTTTTCATGAAAATGGAAACTATATATTAAATAAAATATTTATTTAATGTAATAAATTTATTTATATTAAAATAATTTATTATCGCAAATTATTTCAATACATTCTTTTCAATGCAAATAAAATATTTTATATACTTAAATTTAATATACTAAGCTAACCATATTAAAATAATTATATAAATTATTTTAATATGCACTCATTCCTTTCTCCTCTCAATAGATTAATTGTTTTTCACAATTTATCTTTAATCAAAATGAGTATATAATAATATATATTTTTGCTAAATTCCTTTCTTTCTAATAAATTATCTCAATAATTTAGTTTCCTATAATAATAAATAAAAATATATTTATTATTATGCAAATCATCATATTTCATAGCATAATTTCATCAAGTATCACATAATAAGAATTTTATTTAATTAAATTATTTTTTTAATCATTTTCGAAAATTTGAATCGTCACACCTTTCTATATCATTGCTTAACTATATGATATTAAATGTATTCCTAAGTGAAAATTTATAACTACTTTTCACTTTCTGCTAAAAAAATTTCTTTCCCATGGTTTGTGTTTAGGTTTTCTCTTCTTTTGGGCATGTCCTAAAGATTGCCATGTTTGATAAGAATGGAGGAGTTCAAATATTGATTCAGTACCCCGGTAAGCAAAATCATGCAATTAGTCATACTCATATGCTACTAAAATCTGAAACTCTAAAAATCTGATACTTGTTGCTAAAATGTGTGTGGCAAGCTGAGGTAGTTTTCTTATTTGTAGCATTGATGCTGACCTTGGTGCTTATGTGTGCCTTTTAAATTGATTTCAAGAATGATGCTATAGATAAGGTGCATTGCATAACTGTGTTTACATATACCAGTTACTAATTTTTAATTTTATTAAGAGATTAGAGATGATTGTCCTTTTTGCTTAGTATTTTCTTAATTCATGACTATTTAGTCTTTGGGTTGTCAACTTGAATCAGATTTACATGTTGTTATCTTAAAGATATATAATCTTTAAGAAATATTGTTATACTATTTGTTAAAGTAAATTTGATTCTTATATCGTTTTTGATATACTCTACAGTTTATGGTTTAGTTGTTATAAAATTATTATTATTATTATTATTATTATTATTATTATTATTATCTCAATAAATCAATTATTATTATATGTTGTCTGATCGTATTGTAAGTATGTCCTGTGGCAAAACTTGCAATGTGCAGTGTGATAATTTAAGGCCAAACTTATACTATTTCAGCTATATCTTATTATATATGGTTTCTCATTTTGTTGAATCCTATTAATAAGAGCCATAAAAGTATTATCACTGTATTTTATAAGGGTTGTGATCATCGTTGTTACTTGCTGAGTGTACCGATTTAACGCCATTAGGACAAAGTTGTTTTGACCCTCTATATCTACATTTTTATGGTTGTTTTTTTTCTTTCCTTTTTCTTGATCTTGACTATGTTGGTTTTGTAAAGCAGAGCAACTATATTATGTAATAGCTTTATTGCTAATACAAATATGATACTGTGGTGGAATGACATTTTGTTTTCTGGTAACACTCATATCTAACTGATTTGTATTTTAGATGTTTTGACTATATCTTTCTTAATTTGTAGTATGTGTATAGCTACATATCACGAAATTTGCCTTTAGCTTTAAAATGTCATTAAATCTTTTCTTTAAGATTAAATTGTTCTCAATTTAAGTTGTGCGTATCTAGAACATGTTAAAAACAATTTGTATTTTTCTTGTTTCAATATAAATTTATCTATCATCTAACAATGAACATTTCAATTTTGGTGATCGTTATATTTTGTTTTCTCTCATTTTGTTAAATTTTTTTTTAATTTAAGTTTTTCCAATTAATCTTTTGTTATTCATGTTTATAAAATTAGGTTTTGATAATTTTCTTGTTGTATGAAGAGGTTTTGATACTTTTCTTGCATAATGAAGTTAAAGGCTAAATTTTGAGGAGTTGACAATTACTACGTCTTATAGTTAGAGAATTTCTTCCTTGTGCAATATATGTGGATACATATTATAGGTGATATGACACTAGCTTTTGATAACAAGCCTTGTAATTTTAGTGTATATTGGCTATACTAGCTTTGTATACAGTATATACTTTTGAAATGATATAATAATTAATTTCTCATTTAGTATATATAAAATTTATGTGCACTTTTTTTGTTATTTATATTTTAATGATATATTATAATGAAGAAATGGACATTAATGGAGGATTATTTTCCTCACTAAAATCTGTTTCTAGTTAATTAGTTAGTCATCAATGAAGAAGGAATTTTTCTTATTAATTTGAAGAAAGATTCTTAATTTATAATTATCAAGAAAAATCTTCTCTCATTAAATGAATATGTTCTTTACAATATATTATTTATGAGGAATAAAGTTATATATTCACTAATTTTAAAAAGTCATTCTTAAAATATTATTTGTGAAGGAAACCACATTTCACTAAATAACAATATTCCATTACCAAATATGATTTGTGAATAAAAAGTTATTCACAATATATTCTTCACAAAAAATATTTAGTTATTACTTAATGTAAGGATATTGAAGACCCCAACTTTTTATTAATAAAAATTTAATTTCTAATTATTATTTTGAATAATAAGGTTTTGATTTGATATAATATTTTTAGTTATAGGTGATATATGTAAATTTTGCAGCAGTTAAAGTTTCGTCATAATATTCGTTTAATGAAGAATATTCTTTTTGTCAAGGAATATTAAATGCATTTAATACGCAATCTATCATAGTGGACCACATAACATAATAATTGTCGGATATGAAAGTTTACATAAATAACATTTTTATAAAATAACTGTGAAACTTTTACCGTTAACTGTTAGAATACCCTATGATAAAAGTACAAAGAATAAGTGTGGTTCGCAGAAAATATTACCCAGATTGCATAATATTTTGATTATCGATTCTTACGTAGAAGTCATTTAGTTTCATTCAATAATCGCCACAAGAATTGTTGTGATAAGATCTCATATTATTGAATTAATTGTTGTCACAAGATCGCTCTAACAATATTTTAGATTATTAAATCAATAATTTACACTTTACACAATTATTCATATTATTAGTTAGCATTAATTGCAATGTCTAGAAAATTTTATCGAGGAAAGTGGTTAGGTTATATAATTGTGCGCCAGTAAGGATAAATCATTATCGTAAAGCCTCCTCTTTCCTGAGAATGATCTCGTTGTTAAATTTTGTGAGATTATAATATTAATTGTGAATAATTATTATGTGGTGGATATTGGTTTAATTTTTGATATAAATGAAGGAATTTAGCATGAAATATTTGTTGAAAGTTTGGAAATTATCTTCTCGATAAAATATTCATCAAAATATTATTATAATATTATATTATAATAATGTGATAAAAAATAATATAAACTTTTTATAATTTAATTGATAATATTATTGGTATAATGATATATAATTTTCAGCAGGTGAATAAAAGCGGAGTGAATGTTATCATTGCTATTTTGAATTCTTCTTCGTACTCCACTTGTGCAAATGGATGAAATAATTCTCCTGCAAAGCTTTTTTTGTTGCAAAAGTGTGGGCCCTCAACTAAGGAAAAATGAGAGGAGTTAGGCAGAGAAGAAAGAAGGGATGTTAAAGTGAGAAAAAAAAAAGGTTAGGCAAGTTTATTTAACTTTTCTCCTCCGTCAAACCAATTAGCCAAGCCACTTGCCTTTTCACACTTGGCGAGTCTAAGCTAGAAATCTTCTATAAATAGAGGCCTGGGGCTTCATTATTTTCACGAATTCATTCGAGCTATAGAGAGAGAAAATATAGAGAGAATAGAGAAGAAGAAGAGTATTTTTATTCTTACTGTTTCGCCGCGATATTCAATCTTCTACCGAATGTAAAGGGTGTTATTCTTTCTTTATTAAGCAGAGAAGGCATTTGTTATTCCATTGCTTATTATTCATTGGAATAACTCATCTGCGGTTTACCCTATACTTGGTGACATTCTTCTATGATTACATTGGAACATCCTGTTGTGTGTTTTACAGGAATTCGGTTCCCGTCTTTATTATTCTCGTTGGAACATCACATGCCTGTGTTTTTACAGGACACAGTTCCGCTTCTTTATTATTCTGTTGGAACATCACGTCATGTGTTTTACCGGACACGGTTCAAAATCTTTATTATTCATTGGAATATCTCTATCTCATGTTTTTTACCGGATCACGGTTCCATCTTTATTATTCTGTGGAACATCCTACGATTGTGAATTTCACCTGACTTCGGTTCCGATTATTTATTATTACATTTGGAATAACACATGCGCTGCGGTCTCATCGCATGCGTGGTGATTTCTTTTGTTATTCCATTCTTTATTATACCGGTTGGTTAAAACTTTGACTTCTATACTCCATGAAATTAGCGGAATATCCTTGATATTTGCGTTTCATCCAAATATCTTTCATGAAAATATTCTTACGATCATTCTTGAATTTTACTCTACAAAAACAAGTATCATATTGATAATTTGACGTTAATAATTCTGGATAAAATAATTCTTGAACTTGTTTTATTGAATTCTTATATCATTGTCATCATCCTCATGTTTATATTTTTTTTAAAGTCATCTACGTAGCTTTAGTGCGTAGATGGACTTGGTATGATTATTGAGACTATTCGGTGTAATCATAGTAGTAATGTTACAAATGATGTGGTAAAAATCTCGCGTTGGCAGTAGTGCATTGATGGACGATTGTTGGCATGATCATGACCATTAATGAATACACAAATATTCTTCGCGCGTAGTGCGTGAATAATTGTGGTACGTAATCTAAAGAATATCCTTGGCGATGAGTGCTGGGGTGATTCGATGATGTGGAATATTTATTAAAAGCCGAGTCTCATATAATAGTGATGAAAAACCTTTTAAAACCTAAAAGATAGTAGACTTTATTTTCTATGACTCTTTTAATGGATTGCATATTCCACTGCAGATTAAACCGGTTGTCATTGTATTTATCGGTTTTAACATTGTTGAAGACTATTGATAATTTATACGCATTATCTTGAGTCGTAATATTTCTTCTTGGGCTAGTTGAGCTCACCCTTTCTTTTCCTTTGTTCTCTTGAGGAAATGAGAATATACCGGGGCATTAGCCCTGGAAATGAGTGATGGTCTCGAAGATAGCATTAGTAGTCCTCATATTAATACGTGAAATAGTGTGATAATAATTGTAATGAGACTCCTTTGAGTTTGTATAATATCTAGTGAGATGATATTTGTATTTAAACTCACGTTTATGTGAAGTATTACATACCTACGCTTATGTTAGTAAGTTGTATTTAAATTACGTGACCATGTAAGTGGCGACCCAAGATAGGTGATGTATACCTAATTTTGGGGCGTCACGATTAATATCGGAAGCTTGAGATATGATCACAGCAAGATGTGAGAATAGTACTAGGAGGAGAGGCAGGGGAATACCTTTCAGTTAGTATGACCTACTCAAGTTTATGTGCTATTTTATTGATCGGGTCGAAGATAGGATAATTTATTACATACGCCAATTAACCTTTTGTTTTGTGGCGTGATTCCAAAATGACATCGAGAATGTTGAGAATAGCAATGAGCGCAGCGTATCGTTGATTCACCACATATCAATAATCGAGGATAATGTGCATCAAGAAGGCGACAATCCTCATGCAAACAACAACACCGACCAAATGATGAATGATCGAATGTTCGTGAGGCTTTATCACGATTTATCTGACAATGAAGCGAGCGACTCCGCCCAAAGCGTAGGTGGAAACACGGAAAACTCTCGGTCACCATTAAACAATTCAGGAGCCGGACCACCGAATTTAAGGGAGAACCAAATCCACTTACGGCGGAAGCATGGATAAAAGCAGATTACAAGATATTTGATGTCTTGGGATGTTCCGAGAAGCAAAGGTTCCACTACACGCCTTTATGTTCGCGAGAGGCGGATTCTTGGTGGGAATCGGTCAAAAGCGTACTCAACTTTCTTTGTCTTCGAAGATATCTTGGGAGAAGTTTGAGGCTGTTCAACGACAAATACTTTCCTGAAAGTATTCGCCACATGAAGGAGGTGGAATTTATCAAGTTGAAACAAAACAATATGACCGTGTATGTGATCTGAGGCAAAATTTGCGGAGTTATCACGCTATTTATCGTCCACTTGGTGGATAATGAAGAGGAGAATGGTATGAATATTTTTAAGAGGTTTGAAGCCGGAATAATCAACATCTTATTTCTCATAAAGCGTGTTTGTATTGAGGATGTTGTAAATAGGGCTCGATTAAGTGGAACGCGATAATGAGTCAACTACAACTAAAAGAGAGCGGTAAAGCAAAATTATAATACCACGAGAGTAGTCATCGAAGCGGTGACAACAAGCGTGGAGGAATCGCAGGCGGATATGGTAACCACGCCGGTGGTAATCGGGGCAAAACAATAAGAATGGACATTTCAAGAAACGGAGATTAACAATGGTGGAAAGACGTCGTCAGCCGGACACCCATTGTTAAGGAAGGAGAAAGACCACCTATCATATGCTTCAAATGCGGAGGAGAGGGACACATCGATCAAAGCTGCGTCATACCCGTCAAAGCATGTTATAATTGTGGAAGAGAAGGTCACTTAGCTCGATTTGTGGATTTCATCAAGACAAATTCGGTACTAGGATGGAGGCACCAAAGGCCATCGAAGAAAATTCAAAAGCCAGAAGTAGTGCAAGGGGAAGCGTTTGTTATTGTGACCTCCCAAAGAGCAAGGAATCCGAATGAGGTCATCACGGGTAAGCTTATCATAAACTACAACGAATCTATACTTTATTTGATACAGGTTCTACCCATTCTTTTATTTCTCCTCTTTGCCATCGATTAAATTTGACTCGAGGAATTAGACTTTGACTTATCACGTGGAAACTCCGCTGGGAGAAACCTTCATTACATCCCTTATTTATAAGTCTTGTTTGGTTCCAAATCTAGGGTTCTCACATTACCTCGGGCGATCTTATTTCATTAAAATACTTGCGTTTAGCGTGATTAAAGGGATTGATTGGTTAACTACTTATCATGCAAAAATTGATTGTTTTCGTAAGTTGTTAGCTTTCATATTCTTAATCAACCTATTATATGCTAATTCAAACGGAGCCAAACCATTAAAATCAATCACTAGTCATCTCGAAGCCATAAAGCTATTCGTTTATTGAAAAGCGGATGTCAAGCTTTCTTAGCTCGTATTCTGATTTAAATAAAAATCAATGGAGTTTTAAACGATATTCCTATTGCTAATAAATTTCTTGACGATTCTCAAGAAAAACCCCGGCCTACCCCGGTAGCGTGAAATTGAATTTTTGTGACGCGGGCAACCCAGGTACAAAACCTATTTCCAAAGCCCCATATCGAATAGCTCCTATTGAACTTCGAGGAGTTAAAGACCCAGCTGCGAGGAATTGTTGAGACATTGGCTTTATTAGATCCCCAGTACTTCTCCTTGGGGTGCTCTATTCTATTCGTGAAGAAGAAAGATGGGAGTATGCGACTTTGTATTGATTATCGGGAGTTGAATCATGTCACCATCAAAAATAGGTATCCATTGCCACGTATTGATGACTCATTGCTTGACCGAGTTGCAAGGAGCCAAATTCTTTTCAAAGATTGATCTTCATTTCCGGATATCACCAATTGAAGATTAGAGCCGCCCGACATTCCAAAGACGACTTCGTAACTACGATGCGACGCATTATGAATTCCTAGTCATGTCCTTTGGATTGACTAATGCTCCTAACGCCTTCATGGATATGATGAGCCAGAGTATTAGGAATATTTAGATCACTTTGTGGTCGTCTTTATTGATGACATACTTATTTATTCCAAAAGCCGTGAAGATCATGCGAGCAACACACTCGAGGTCGACACTCGAAAAGCTTCGTGAATATAAGCTTTATGCGAGAAGTTGAAGAAATGTGCGAGTTACGGCTTGAAGAAGTAAGCATTCCTTGGGCCACGATGGGTATCAAGTCATGGAATATCTGTTGACCCGGCGAAGATTGAAGCTATTCAAAGCTGGAACAACCTAAATCAATGTGAAAAGTGACGTAGCTTTCTCGGTTAAAATGGTTATTATCTTGAGATTCGTGGAAGGATTTTCTGAATCATTTATTCCATTTCGGGACTTCGGTGACTCGGAAAGATACAAAGTTCGGTTGAGCGAAGAATGTGAGAAGAGTTTTCAAGAACTCGAGAGGAGACTTATTTCAAAGACTGCTTAATTAATACCATACGGCTTGAGAGGATTTGTCATCTCTGAGTGATGCTTGAACCTGAGGCAAAGGGTTGGGATATGTTCTCATACGACATGGAAAAGTAATAGTTATGCCTGCATGACAACTCGAAAAGAATATGAGAGGAATTATCCTACTCATGATCTAGAGTTAAGCAACCGTTAATCTTCTTGCACTTAAAATTTGGAGGCATTACTTGTATGGGGAGAAAGTGGAGAATCTTTCACGGATCAGCCAAAAGCCTCAAATATTTCTTCACTCGAAAAGGAACTCGACATCGCTGTACGACGTTGGCTTGAGCTGTTGAAGATTATGATCATACCATCCAATACCATCACGGAAAAGCGAGCGTGGTAGTGATGCATTGATGAAAATCATATGCAAGTATTGGTGCGATATTGTCAATTTATGAGCTCCATTTTGTGTGACTTGCAAGGATGGAGATAGAGTTAAAGACTCCGGGCAGCATGTGATGATGGCGAGTATCACGGGTAGAGCAAACTTTAATCGATAAAGTTAAAAGCGCTGTTCTCTGATTTTGAATTGTAAGTGCATTATGAGGAAAAAGATGTGAGAAGGTGCTATCTGGGAAGCAAGAATCGATGAAGAAGGAATACTTGAAGTCGACTCGAGACTTTGTGTTCTATGACCACGATTTAAAGTATAATATCATGATGGGCGCATGACACACCATTTGCGATCCATCACAGGTACCAAAATGTATCGTGATATTCGCCATACA